>PVIY010001015.1:0-80858 GCA_004026745.1 Myrmecophaga tridactyla
AAAAAAATCTTTAAATGAATGCTCACCAATTATAAAAGAAAGTCTTCTGAAAATAAATCCTTTATAAAAGTTATTTAATTGCTGTTTTACCTAAAAGAAGAGCAATCTTTTTCCATCTATCAGGTAGTAATGAGAAGTCATTATCGTGCACTCTTCTTTAATTAACATCAATCCTGATTAGTCAGAATAAATTAGGCTCTTTGTCTTTCTCCATAGTTGTGATTCTTCTGGTAGAGGAGGCATTCAATTATGTGTTATCATGTGTTATCACTTATACAAGATGTCAGAATAATTATATTACCATATTTCAAATTTCACTTTTAAACATATTTGACTGTTGAAGTGTGCATTTTTTATGCTTCCATTTTTTGCTTGAGAATCAAGCACTATGCTATAAAATGTTATTATATTAAAAACAAAATAAGCGATATTTAACAAAGCTTGGGATTTTAACAGCTGTTTTTCTTCATTGAATATAATAGCAAAAATATCACAGATGATAATTCCTTATTATAAACCAGTGATATGGGAGAGGATAGGTAGGGATACAGAATTATTCAGACTAGAATTTGGAATCTTCTTCTGAAAATTCAAATTGATAATTTGGATTATCTCTATGGGAAGTAATGACTATCATTTAAAAAAATTATTTTCCATACCTTTATAGGCTCCTGTATATGCACAGAGATAGCCAATATTTATTTGTTTCTTTAGAATGAAAATGATTTTCCCTACCACTGCTGTGGTCTTTAAAAACTGAATTATGTAAATAATGCTCCCACCCCCAATATGGGGATGGAAGTGAGAACAGGGCCTTTATTATCTAAGTAAGTGACACTAAAATGAAAACAATTATTGGCTTCCATTGAGATAAAGTAGGATAAGAACAGTAAACAGCATGCTCCTGCAACTCCATCATGGAAGTACTATTTCCTGGGTTAGAACAGAGCCAGGTGATGGATCAGATTGAATAAAAATCAGAAATCACCCTGTATCTAACCTTGCTTTGAAGAGAAAACTTCATTCAGCAGTCATATCTGGAAAAACCTTTTAAGATCAGAGCTCCTAGAGCAAGGGGAATTTACAAACCTGTACAGGACATGGACATCAGAGTGAAAGCAAAAGGTGATTTGCTGCCCTGGGCAGCCTTTAGAAGTTGCACTTTTTAGTGTGGCTACTTTTCTCCTGTACTTCTTTGTTTTCACATTTTCATCAGTTCAACATCTTCATGGTGACTTGTCACCCCAAACCCACTTCATTCCTTTTTACTTTTTCTTTTTTAAAACTAAAGAAATGGACCAGAAATGATTTTTCTCTAAGAATTTTAGGTTATGCTCTTTTCTCTGACATTTATGTGGTATTTTTAAGGTTAACTGATCATGTTTGAAAGATAAAGCAAACAGGAGAATAGTCTTCACCTTTCTTGATCTAGCAAGGTTACAGATACTAGATTTTGCAAAGAAGAAGCCATACATTTACTTGCAACAAAATTATTTTTATTTTAATTATTTGCCCTGTTTCCAATATTTGACATGATCATCTTACAAAAAAAGCTTATTGTTTGGGCATAGCACCATCACTAATATAAAGCATGGTTAAACATAAGGTTTTTTGGCTTTAAAATTTAGTAATGATGAATTATAAATAAAATCAGGAGGGGGGGGGCGGCTGTCGTGTCTCAGCAGGCAGAGCTCCGACCTGCCATGCTGGAGGTCTGGAGTTCGAGCACTGGTGCCTCCTGCCCATATGCAAATATTAAAAAAAAAAAAAAAATCAGGAGGGGAAGGGAAGGATGCTGTGGTGGTTTGAAGCCATATGTACCTTTAAATCTAATCCATTTTCATGAGACTACCTCAGTTAAGGTGTGACCCACCTCATTCAGGATGGGTCTTCATCTTTTTAATGGAGTCCTTTATAAGTAGAATGAGTAGAGAGAAAGAAAAAAAAAAAGGAAGCCATGGAAGCAAGAAGCTGAAAGCAATGAAACCCAGAAGAGAAGGGAGAGACAGACTTGCCATGTGGCAGAGGAGCGAAGGATCACTGGCAGCCAGTGTTCAGGAAGAAAGCATTCCTTGATGATGCCCTGTTTTGGACATTTTCTTGCCTCATTTATTCTTGTAAGTGAATAAATTACCATAGCTAAAGCTGAACCATTTCATGGTATCTACTTTACGCACCCTCATAATGAAAACATCTGCCTTTGTGCATTTTGCATCCTTCTATAATTACTTTTTAATATGATAGAAGATGAAGAAAAATCAGTGTTATTGTAGTAATTTGAGTATTGGGAATAAAGCTGACCACATATTTAAAGATACATCTATGATATAGTATCAAACCCCAATTTCTATTTTATCTTTGAAAAGCAATTCATTATATTAAACTTCTGGAATTTAGACATTTAGTTCTACTAAACAAATAACATTTGTTGTTTACTTGCTTTGTATTTTTTACCTTAGGTGATCATAGTTCAGTTGGACAAAAGAAGTTATGTATGGCACACGTGTAAAGTTTTCAGGGAAATTTTGCATCTAATCATAGGAGACCCAATAGAAAATTTCAGTTGTTTACTGTTAGGCATGGAGTTGTTAAAGAATCCACACAGGACAGTGAGTGAAAGCTTAACAGATTTATTGATGGGATAAAGCAGGGAAAAACAGGTGGAAGAGTGAAAAGTAGAAAGCAGGTAGGCTCCCACCTGGGGAGCCAGCATAAAGAAAGAGAAAATGGCTCTGGCTCTTTGTTCTGGGAGCTGTGTTTTAAAGGGAAAGTGATACGTGGAGGGGAGGGTGCCCAATAGATGGCGTGTTGTCCCTTGATTGGATGGGGACTCGTTGAATTATGATTGATTGGTTGCTGGGGTTCTGATACATTGCTCTGTTATTAAGCAGCCCTTCTGATTGGTGTGGTGCTGGCATGTCTGGGGCTCTCAAACATCTCTTAGCCATAAATCTTGTGATTGTGTATCTTGCTGCTGTATCTGCATCTGAAAAAGGAACTGGGGGAAAAGAAGCTGAGGGAAAGAAGCTGAGAGATGCCCCCAGGTCACAGAGTCTGTTCTATATGTAAGGTTCTTTTTCTGAGACCTGATATTTACAAAATAGTTTCAAAACCTTTGAAACTAGTTATTGCATGACTGTGAGATGCCTTTGTGCTTTGTGTAGTGTCTGGAACAGAATCAGTAGACATTGGATTTGGAATGGGCTCACTTAAAACCCTTGAGTAGGGATCTTTTCTTCTCAATCTTTCTAACCCTAGCACCTAGTATGAGACATGAGACATGAATTGATAATAAAATTTTAACTCAATATCTGTTTCTGAATATACATTTTAGGTTATTTTCTTAATTCCATTTTGAATGTGGAGTACAATGTGTTAGTGTTTGAGCTTTATTTTGAATCTTCCTAAAACTACAAGGTGTGCTGAAAAATGTTCAGGTGGCAGGAGTTAGAAACATGTGCTAATCTTAGAAAGAAAGATGGCTAATGAAGAAATCTTTATGAGCTCATATATCAGTGCTTTATAAAGTGTTGTCAGCAGACCATCTGCCCTGCAATCACTTGCATTGTTGGTTAAAATGAAAATAACTCCTCCTACTCTGAGACTATTGAATTGGGATACTCAGGGTGGGTCTCGAGAACCAACAGTTTTTCAAGATCTCCAGATGACTTTATGTACACTAAAGCCTTGCTACTCAAAGTGTGGTTGCAGATAAACAGCCTTGACAATGCCTACATTTCTGCAAATGCAGAAAGTCAGGCCCTACCTCAGAGCTATAGAATCAGAATTTGCATTTTAGCAAGATCTTCAGGGGATATCAATGTACTTTAGAGTTTGGGAAGCGCTGAAGTTTCATAACTGCCACTGCCGTCTTAAATTATAGATGGACTGATCTGCCTAAGGATCCATTTATCAACATCTGCTATAAAGGCACACTACTAGTCCCTGATGAAATTGGGGGAAAAAAACCCAAAACACTATTTTTCAATCCTGATTCCTTGAACATATTATGAGATCATGTACAATTGTCTCCCCACTAGCTTGTGGATTCAAGTTGAAAACAGCAGTAATTTTCCATCTTTTAACTTAAATACCTAAAATTTATGCAGAGTAAGTACCTAACAAATGTTGAATGAATAAGTGAAAACTGCTTTCACATCGTGGGAGGCACATATTTCAAAAGAAGAAAATTAAGACTATGTTTTTTCTTAGGTTATTAACAGCAACTCTGATTTTTGTCTTGCCTTCTATTGATGCATAAACTGACTATAATGGAAAAGTGACTATTCTTTTATAAACTTTAATTGAAAAGCATCTAACTGTATCACCAGCCATCTTTCCCAGCTCAGATGTCACAACGTAGCTCTAACCCATTCCCAAACCTCACCCTAAGGAGTAACTCACCATTACCTTTAACCAATTCTTACTTTTTTGTGTCTCTCAAATCACAACCCTCAACCTCCCATATTAATGGCCTTGATCCTAATATCCTCTCCTAATGAAGATAGGCAGATCCCAGGGTGGTGAATGGGCACAGGCTGAGAGAAGTGGGGGTCAACAAAGTTTTGATGTTTACAGACCTTTATTCCCTTAAATTCAACCTCAAACCCTTATGCCAGATAATTGATGTACCAGAAGTTTGGATAATTGGGTCAATGACTATTTGCAATCGTTTTTTGATGCTGTTGTTTATATTATCTTAAATAAACATCACCTCAGATAAATTGTGCCAATACCATGTTTTGGATATTCAGAGTTTTCTTTAGTGTTTAATACAATGTTCTACACAGAGATAGCATATTGAATTAATGAAATGAGTCCATCTTTTTCCTGGACTGAAAACTCTTCAAGATAAGCCTATGATTGACAAGTGAGGATTAGATGACAAACTTTTGAATATATAAGTATATAGTATTATACAAAAACACAAAAATATCAGGACATGTACCAGGTAAATGGAATTAAAATTTATTGGGCCCTAAGTTTGTGCTAGGTATGCTGAGAGTCTCACCTAAGCTGACCCCTTTATGGAAGCCCAAGGTGGTGAGGTATGTAGTCAAGCTCATACCTCTACTAAGTCCCAGACTAGGATACAAAACCTTTGGTCTTTCTGGCTTGTAAATTCATTATTTTAATCAGCAGGCTTTGCTGCCCTCACAATTTTTTCAAAAAAATTTCACTTCTAATAGTTCTTGTTAATTTTCATATTATAAATTTTAATGTTCTCCATGACAAAATATACTTAAATTTCTTCATGCATTTTAGTGCTTATCGTGTTTGATTTATATTTATTTTGTTTGTTTTTTTCTCTACATTTTTATAATAAGTATTTAAGAGTAGGAGGAGATGCTTGATTAGTAGATAGAAAAATAATCTCTGGTGGGGACTCAAACTTCAGTCTCTTTGTGGACAGCAATTATTTAAATGCTTGGAGAAGATCAATTTAAAACAATATGTAGTTGTAGGGATTGGGGTCTGTGACAGATTGTGTTTCCTAAAGATGGCCACAACAATGTCTTTCTTCTCCAGTGAGCCCTTAGCACTCACTATCTCATTGAGAAATGGAGTTTGCCTCTTTTTCCCTTTGAATCTGAGAAGACTATATAACTGCTTTGAACAATAGAGCTTGCAGAACTGATATTGTGGTGGTAACCAGCACAGCCCTTAACTGGCCCAAAAGATTCTGCTTCCTACCTCTTGCGAGCCAGCCATGGTATAAATGTAACTTTTATACTGTGGCTGTGGTGAGGTCTTGGAGGATGAGAGCCTATGTGGAGAGCCAGAGAGTACAGGGAACGCTAAGGCATTAGACGTGTGAATAAAGAAGCCATCTTGGAAATAGATATTCAAGCACCAGCTACCCTGGTTGACATGGATCAGAGAGTAACCTCCTACCTGAGCATTTCCTGATTGCCAGCCCCATAAAATTGTTAGCCAACTAAAATAAACAGTCGTTTAAGCCACGTCATGTTGAGATAGTTTTTAATGTAATAATTGGTTATTGGAACAGAGTCAATAGAGAGAACCTGCCTGCCAAAAGCCTTCATTCTTTTAAAACTTTTGACTGGCCAGTAAGAACCTATTTTCCCAATGAATTGACTCCAACTTTACTACCTCTGCTCTGCAGAGAAGTGAAACTGAAGTCAAATCCCGTAGCTAACATTAACCAACTATGTGACTGGACAAGTTATGTAACATCTCAAAGGTTCATTTCCTCAGCATTCAAATGAAGTTACAATGAGAATTAAATGATTTTATGAATGAAAAACATTACTTGCTACCAATTATAATCATTTTTGTATCATAACATTGAATATAACTATCTATTTTCCTGGTTTAGAATGAATAAAATTGAATTCCCTCTGTTTAAAATTAACTGCTGACATTATTTACTATACTGGAATCTATTGGTGATGATGAGAGCTCTGGTTAGAGAAAGATAAGTCTCTTTCTTTTCATTTAGTTTACAAAGTCATGTTATTCAATCACTGATATCTAAATTTCTTTCTTCATTATATTTTCACGTACTGTATGTGCTCTACAGTTTTTGAAATATAGTGTTAACATGTCTATGTTTTTACATATTCATGTATTCTGATTTTAATACTTTTGCATATTTTTCTAGTGCATAAAGCATAAAGTACTTTTTTGTCTTTGAACAACTGTTTAAGTGTTAAAGGTAATAATGAAGCTTCTAATTGAAGACATTGTCTCTTCTCTCTATTTGTGCTTTCACAAATTAGTCATCAAACCAATCTAGTCATTTGAAGCCTATTACTCCACTTTGTCCCTTTCCTCTTCTCTCTTTCGATCTCTCTCTTCCTACATTCACACCCACACCCACCACACCCCCACACACATATATATACACACATACATATTTATGTTTGACATTTCAGTTTTGGGCCCTTAGACCAGGAATCCTGTTTAAAGCAGACCACTGAGATATTGGGACTCTTATTTCATTGACTTCTAACCATTCACTTGCCTCATCGTGCTACAATAAGATATGACAGGCTTCAGTGTTATTGGCAGTTTTGGTTTTGGTGAAGCCCAAGACCAGAACTCCAATAAAAGTTTCAGGTGAGGATGTACATGTATGGTAGACATGAGCAGAGAATAAGTCTAGTAACTGATTAAATTAGTGATTTATCATATTTCTATACTATATGTGGAAGCTGTTATTCCATGCCCATGAAAACTTAATTTTCCCTGGCATCTGTCATCATGTTTCACCGTATCACGCTAATTCATTCTGCTATGTAAGTTATAAACTGCAGGAAGTCTAAATAAGCCTGGGAAATGCTATTTGTCACTTTTTTATGAAACACAGAATATATTTGCTTTATTTACAGTATTGGTTTCATGCAAATGAAATTTATGTGAAATATAATTGCATCAAAAGGTGGTTATGTGCATTTCTTACGTGGTACTAAATATATTCTAAGGAAACAAAGACACGTGAAATAGAAACTAGCCTCTAGTCCAAATTTGCCAAACAATCTGTCATCAAACTTGTCTTTTTCTGAGTTAAAAAGTTATGTTTTCAATCCTATTTATACTATAAATTCTAGTATTGCACAGAATCCATATGCTGCTAATTTTCAAAAAGTTTCATTTTGTTTATCAATACACACTTTATTGAGTAAAATCAAAGTACAAAAGACAGTGCAATAATATTATAAGTACACTGAACAAAGCTGAGTGTGACTATGGTTGAGGGAGAAAGGCTGGAGGCATTTATGCCACCAGAAGGAAAGACAGAGAATCAGGTCTGGGACAGTAAGTTAGGAATGCCTAGAATAGAAAATGATGTTGATTAAACATACAATTAGAATGTTAATGCATAAGGGAGAACAAATGAGAGTCAACATTGTAAGGTGTTGAAAATGGGGATGTTATATGGCAAAAAAATGCAACCAATGCAAGCTAGAGTCTATAGTTAACAGTAACATTGTAATACACTTCCATTAAATGTAACAAAATCATTGTGTCAAAACTAAATGTCAATAAGTGCGAGATATGGGGGAGGGGTATGGGATTCTCTGTGAGAGAAATGGAGATGTACTTATGTAGATAGATCATGGTGGTGAAGACATGGCCATGTGATTATTCCAGGAACCATTGTTTTTTTTTTATTATTATCTACATTGGATTGTGTTAAGTGTGAATAAAACTGTTTAAAAACAAACAGAGAGATACAAGTGCTGGAGAAAATGTAGAGGGAGAGATGTACACACTCACTGTTGGTAGGAAAGCAGAGTGGGGCAGTCATGTTGGAAGGCAGTCTTGTGGCTCCACAGGAGACTAAGGGTGAAGTTGCCATATGATCCTGCAGGTGTATACACGGAGGAACTGAGAGCCCGGATGCAAATGGACATTTGTGCACTGGTGCTTATGGTGGCAGTGTTGAGTTTTGCAGTGGATAGAGGTGGCCTAAGATTTCATCAACTGAGGAAAGGAAGGAGGAACTATGTTGTATATATACAATGGACTACTGAGCAGCTACAAGAAGGAATGAAGTTGAGGCATGCAAAGAATGAAACTTAAGGACAATATGTTGAATGAAATAAGACTGGAACAAAAAGATAAATATTATAACACCTCACTAATATGGACTAACTATAATGAGCAAACTCGAAGAATTGACTTCTAGAGCATAGGTTAGCAGGTGAAAGCCTATGGTAAATGTTCCTAGGTTGTAAACTCTTACACAGGTTACATCTATTCAAGAGTTGTAACTGTTATTTCTAAATTCTGAGATGAGGGGCTCTTTGTGTATCACCTGGTTATTCCATGGAATTTTGGGTACTTGTGTGACACCTGAGACTCAGACCTCGAGTTCATTACCTAGGAAAGTTAACATTACCACATATAGCAACTGTTCAAAACACTGAAAAAGTGACCAGATTTCAGTTCAAGATATGAATGAAGCTGATCTGGGTAGGACTAAGCTAAATCAGGCTAAAGGGTAAAGGATGATATTGGTGGTATTTTAAAACTTCAACTTCTATGTGAGACCAAAGGAAGAGAGATTTATTTGGTGCAAAATTCATATTTTTGGTAGCACATTATTTAATTTAACTTGTATGGTCAGCTTATTTCAACATCATAATTACATGGAAGAATAAATAGGGAGTGAGATCTTGTAGATTTGGACAGGTTGGTATGATGCCTTGATACATCCCAGGGTAAGCTCAGCAGAAGATAAAAAAGTATTTACAAAGTCTCTTTGAGGTGCTGAGGAAAAACTTTAATATCCACTTCCTTCCCTGTGAAGACCTGATATTCTCAGAAGGATTGGAGACAGCCAATTTGTTGAGACAGGCCTCAATCTTCAGACTTGTATTTATAAATCCTATTCCTAGAAAGAAGAAGCTAATCGTACTTGGATTATGCCTATGAGTAACCCCAGAGATCCTCTTCTGTTGCTCAGATGTGGCTTCTCTCTCTAAGCCAACTCAGCAGGTGAAATCATTGCCCCTCCCCACCACATGGACATGACTCGCAGGGGTGTGAATCTCCCCAGCAATGTGGGTCTTGACTCACTGGCCCTGGCATCATGGGATTGAGAAATAATTCTTGACCAAAAGGGGGAAGTCAAATGAAACAAAATAAACTTTCAGTGGCTGAGACATTTCAAGTAGAGTCAAAAGGTCATTCTGATGGTTATTTTATGCATTATATAGATGTCCTTTCTCAGTTTTTGGTGTATTGCAGGAGCTAGAGGGAAATACCTGAAACTGTTGAACTATAATCCAATGGTCTTGATTCTTAAAGATAACTGAAAACTAAGAGGAGCTCTTAGGGTATGAACGTGTGATTGTGAAAACAATGTGACTGATAGTAACTTTATCTAGTGTATGGACATTGAGAAAGAAAGAAAAAAAGATGAATAAATAAATAAATAAATAATGGGGGAAGGGATGTAGGGGTGTATGGGATGTTTTGTGTCTTTTTACTTTTATTTTTACTTTTATTCTAGCTTTCATTTTGGGGGATAATGAAAATGTTCAAAAATCAATTGTGATGATGAATGCATAGCTATATGATGATACTCTGAACCTCTGATGGTACAATTTAGATGATTATACAGTATGTGCATATATAATATATCTCAAAAAAATTGCATTAAGAAAAGACAGTGCTAGTTCCAGAGGGGGTTATAAAGAAATTTAAGACCTGACTTCTTTACTCGAGAAGCTTTGAGGCTAGAACTTTGATCAATAAATATAGAAAGTGTGAAAGTATAAAATTTCTACTCTCCCCAGACCATAACTTATGCAAGTAAGAATGGGATATGCTAAAGGACATATAACTGTTTGTTTTTAATTGAAGGGACCCCATGAGATTAGCTAAGCAGATATAGTAAGTTCTGTGGAGAATTTGTGAGTATTGCAAACTGAAATACCTGAGAGTGGGAGAAAAGGGAAATTATATTCAGAAAAGAAATGAAGATACCAAGGTGCAGCTAAACTCAGCTTTTTTGGACTCAAAGATTAGTAATGTCAGAAAGCATGTGCTTTTAAAGGTGGAAGGTATTTTGGAGTCATCTAATCTAAATCAACTTCTTTATTTTATAGAAGTTGAGGTGGTACTGTATTTAAGAAGCTATTTGAAGCATTGGATCTTTTTTTTTTTTTTTTAATTTGCATATGGGCAGGAGGCACCAGGGATCAAACTCCAGACCTCCAGCACGGCAGGTCGGAGCTCTGCCTGCTGAGCCACGGCAGCCGCCCTGAAGCATTGGATCTTAATATATCTTGTTTGAATGAAGTCTGGAAAGTTGAATGAGCATCTTGCATAATGTTCAAAAATCTAAAATCAACATTATAACGTCAGTATGCTAAGTCACCCTTCAGTATGTTGACTATGTTGCCTCTTAGTAGTAAATATTAACTGTAAATGATGCCAGAAAGGACTGTTTTAGGTATAGACCACAATAATGATTAAAATTTATGATGATCAATAATTTAAATGGCTCAGTTAATTTCCGGGGACTCTATAAACTTTCTTTTTGGTTTTGAATTGTCCCTCATTTGTATTATTCTCTTGCTTTCCCTCCTGTATTCCTGACAGCAAAAACTACGGAAACCTATAAAAATGTTGTCAAAGTGTAAGAAGAAGTAGCAGAAAGGTTTGGGATGGAGAAGTGCATTCTGGTTCATCCATGGGTAAGCCAGAAGAGCCCAGGAGCTAACATGCTTTATCTCATGAGAGCACCAAAAAAGTATTAATCTGATGGTGGCCGAAGATCTAGAAATAAGTACATGGGGCCACTCAATTTTGTTCAGAATTACAAAGATTATAAGGGAAAATGTGAGGCTTTGTGAGCCCCTGTCAGTTATATAATCAAGACTATTAGCTTTCTGGCTGTTGAGCAAAATGGCATTCATAATAGAATCAAAAACTTTCCTGAAGGTCAGATATATTTATTGCTTCCTCCTTGTCTATAAGCCAGAACATTCTGTCACTGTTGTGATACAAGCCAACAAGAGCCAAATAAATCTTTCATCCTTTTGGCTCACTCTGCCGTTAAACACAAGCCATTTTAAAGTCATGAAAACTACCCGAGGAGGATATGGAGAAATTGGTTCGAAAAAAATGGACCACAGTGATTAAATGGATAAAAAATATGACATATCTGAAAATTCTAAAGGAGCTAAGGCTATAGAACTGAAAGAAGAGGAGGCTGAATCCAAATTTCTTTCAAGAGGGCTTTTGACTCTGTTTTCTCATCTCTACAGAGTTTGAAACTACCAAGAAATTATTCTAAAATTTTCCTTGTAACCAGCATATTTGACTCATTTTATACTAATTCCTATAAAGTTTTCTCATTTAAAAAACCTGAACTTGTATTTGGCATTCTTCCATTTAAAAGTATAAGTAGTGAGAAGAGTTGCCAAATAAAGACTCACTATCTTCTGCTTCTTATTGTGAGGGATAGTATTTTTTATTTGGTGTTAACCAGCTTTGACAACTCTTGTCATTTGTCAAACTTAAATACCTATGGATTAAACTCTTGTTACTTGGCTCCAGCATACTGTGAATTATTATTGCCAAGCCTTAATAAAAATGCCAAAAATGGAGAAATAAACATGTTTGAAGTTAAGTTGTATTCCAGTTTATTATCAGAAAAATAGTACTTGGAATCATTAACTTGAATATTTCTCAAGGGGGATTAATTTATAGGGATTCAATTGTTTTCAATCAATCAATGAACATTTGCTAAATGCAAATATTGTTTAGTACTAGGTATTATGGGTGAAAGTTATGAAAAAATAGACAGAATAAGACATGGTTTAAGGGCTCCAGATACTTATAATCTGGAGATGCTGATATTTAAGTTTTGATTTTTCTTATTCCAACTTTAGTGGTCTTTTTACTCTCTATCCAATAATGGTGGAGGTAAGTGATTGGGAATTGAGTATATTTCTTTATTAAGCAGTATTAATGGTCAAATTTTAAAATGCAGAAGAGGGGAGTGGACATTATTTGCACATGTCTAATAAAGTGCTAAATTCTGTCATTAAAATGATTGGAATCGAGGAATGTTACACTCAAGATGCTAACTGAGGGATACAACTCCAAGTAAGGAAAGTTTAGAGAGGGTATGACCGACGAGGGCTAGCATCTGGAGGATGGCTTCATGGTGATTTTAAAAATTTTCTTTAAACTTAATAATAACCACATTAATAATGATCTTAGATTTTCTTTCTTTTCTTTTTTCTTTCCTCCCTCTCTCATCTCCTACTTTCCTTCCTTCCTACCTGTTTGCTTTATAACTGCTATTTATTAGGCAGTAATTATTTGCTTTTCAATTTTAAATCACAACTGCTCTTATGTATAATATCTCATGCTATCCTCGTGACAGTCTTTTCAACTAAGCACAGCAGATGCTATCTTCACTTTCTGATAAAAATCTCTAAACTTTGTTTCCTTAGTTTTTACCCTACAAACTAATATAGAACTCCAAACCCATACAAGTTCATGAAGAGTTGCTGGAGTCCCCAGAGAGTGTCTCGTGTGTGTTGAATCAGTCTATTCCTAGCTGTTTTGTCAGGCTCTAGTAGGGTTTCTTGTGGGTTTACTTTCTCTTCCGTTGTCACATTCCTGGGTACTACCACAGAAGGAAGCCACAGCTGCTACTTTCACTGATCTCACAATTAGTGCACTATACCCTAAGGGAGCCTAAACTTAACAGAACTCTCATGAAAGTTGAGGAGACTGCTTTTTCTCCCTCTCTATATTATAGTTTATAAAGATTTCAAATGTGTCACAACGGTTTTGGAAAAATTACTACATCAATTTTCATTCACAACTTATTTTGAGTTCAAAGGGAGCTCACGCAGGAAAATCTTATTTATGTACCTCCTTTACTCTGACTACTGAGGCTCTTTTATTCAGTTAAACTTGCTTTCCTTAGGCACAATTTCTTTAGCTCTTCTTGCAAACGTGTTCTTTGCAAACTCATATATGCCTTGTTTTTCCCTGAGTCCCAGGGGTGCTAGATCAAGGTTGAACTTAAAAATAAGAGGAAGTTTCAGAACTAAATGTTATTAGCTCCCAAACTATGAGTTTTTAATTTTCAGAAAATGTTTAGTTAATAGTTTATTTTTTCAACCATATTCTTTATATTCTAGGTAGCATATGGAGGAGTACGTAGTTGGCGTTAGATGGGAACAATTTCAGCAAGGGCACAGAGATGTCTAAGAACTTATTTTTAATGGGGAAGCAAGGGTTTCCATATGCTATGAAAGGCTGCTGCTGAGTAGGTAAGTATGTAGACCTTTGAATGCCAGACACAGAAATTTCCAAACATCTCCTTTTAATAATCTTTTAAACTCTTTGTATGTCATGGTTTATTTGTAGCTACCTATAATATACAGGTTCATTCCCTGTATTTCCCATATTCTCAATCACTTCATGGTTGTAAACACAAATAAAATTTCTGTATCAAGTCAACTTTAAAGTAAGATGAGTTCCCTTGATTAACATTATTTAAGGATATGGGAAAGCAAACCTTGAATTCAGAGCTTTTTTAAAAAAACATTCAGTTTTGCTCATAACGTTATGTTCTAGGAATCATCTGATGCCAAAGAAGCCTCGACATTGTTTTTTAATTCAAATAAAAAAGTAACAAAAAGGAAATATTTTAGGGCTACTTTCAGATCACAACTCAAATTCTTGGCTTAGACTAAGGACTCAGTGGGACTTCATTGGACTTGCTGCAGAGGATTTGATTGAAAATTCAAAAGAATTTCTGTATTCCTTCTGTAAAGGCAGGTCTACAGAATTTAGAATAACACTCCTGAGACAAATTAAGCAACAAGTCATGCTTTCTCATTCTCCGGTCTCATTTGTTTGAGAAGGTAGTTTTCCTTTCATGAGAGAAGGTAAAAATGAGACTATTACGTTTGGTTTTCACTCTCTTTCAGCTTCTTGTCAAGCTTAGGTCTCAAGTTAAGCTCTCAGCTATTTCTCTACTTGAGGAATAAAGAAATGTACCCCTTGCAGGTAAAATTAATATTGAAAATTGACATATTAAGAGACAGTATTATAAATTATCAGTTTTCCAAGTTAGCCTATGATCCACAAATCAAGTTCTATCAGTGTTTTCTCTGATCGAAGTCAGGGATGAGGGTTTTTCCATACCAAATAAAGAATGCCAAGAGACAGATTTCAGCTTGCTTTTCCTTTTGTTGAGTAACTACATGGTGCAAAGCTGTCCTAAAACATTGATTTTCCTATATGTGAGATAAATATTTCTGAGGTAATTGAAAACATAATATTTACATGGATATCAATGCCCATTGGTTTTGCTGGTTTTGTAAAGATTGGTAGAATAAACTCTAATATTAGGATAAAAAGGAAACAAAACAGTCAGTGCTAATGCTTACTTTTTAAAAAAATCATTTTTTTTAAAGACTTTCTTATAGATAAAAGTAAAATAGGAGGTTATTTGTGTTCTGTGATTTGAAGGGCAGGCACCATGACCATCTTCACAAGAACTGCCTCCTACTCGTCAATGAGGAATTCTGAAATTTTCTTCTTTTGAGGCCCATTTTCTTTGGAAATTAAGGAGGGTAGGTTGAAGAAGTGAGGTAGGAACATGACTACATCAAGGGCAAGAGAGGGTGTTGTTTCTAGGGTTCTTGTTATCTTTATATTACTAGGTGTCACAGGTCTTATTCTGAACTTCATTGTGCAGCAATTCATGAGGAACTTTAGCTTCCAAGTCAGCACGATGGCTCCTTCAGGCATGGAATGAAGATGGTGTTTGAAAAAAAAAAAAAGGGAATCAAAGGTGCAATGAAGGGCTGTTCTAGTTTGCTAGCTGCCAGAATGCAATATACCAGAATCAGAACGGCTTTTGAAAAGGGGAATTTAATAAGTTGCTAGTTTACAGTTCTAAGGCCGAGAAAATGTCCAATTAGAATAAATCTATAGAAATGTCCAATCAAAGGTATCCAGGGAAAGATACCTTGGTTCAAGAAGGCTGATGATGTTCAGGGTTTCTCTCTCATCTGGAAAGGCACATGGTGAACACAGTCACAGTTTCTCTTTCAGCTGGAAGGGCACATGGTGAGCAAGGTGTCATCTGCTGCTTTCTCTCCTGGCTTCCTGTTTCATGAAGCTCCCTGGGAGGCATTTTCCTTCTTCCTCTCCAAAGGTCACTGGCTTGTGGGCTTTCTGCTTCTCATGGTTATGTTGTTCTGCTCTGCTCTCTCTGAATCTCCCATTCTCCAAAATGTTTCCTCTTTTATAGGACTTCAGAAACTAATCAAGACCCACCCAAATGAGTGGAGACATGCCTGTGCCTAATCGAGTTTAACCACCACTCTTGATTAAATCACATCTCCAGGGAGATTATCTAATTGCAGATTCAAACATACAGTATTGAATAGGGATTATTCTGCCTTTACAAAATTGGATTTGGATTAAAACATGGTTTTTCTAGTGGACATACATCCTTGCAAACCAGCACAAGGGTAATTAAGGTAAATAAATTCTCCCAAATTATAGGAAAGACAGTGATATCACAGACCAAATTTATGATTGTGTACCAAGACATTCAATGGATTAGGTTGAGAAAGGAGCGTAAATAAGAGACAACCATGGCCATTGCCACTATTAAACCCAGGACACCAAGGCTCTGCACTGGGCCCTTGTGCTTTAGAAATCCCCACTGTTGCCATCCTCTGACTCTGCCCATCTTCTTGGTATAATGATTTCTGGGTCTAAGGAAATGTTTCATCCAGAATGTGTATCTCCCTTCTAAGAAATGCTCCACAGACCCCAGAATTCATCAGCCTACTTCCAGGGTCTACCCAGGCCTCTTCCCCATATCCATTTCATGACTACACACACATGTGCACCCTGCATTAAGAGTGACCACCATTTATTCTCTTTGCCAAGACCCACCAATGTTATGGGAAGCTGAAAGTGTTCATTCCTAAAAGGAAGCACTTACCTGAAGACTATCAGAGATGGAAGGGAAAGTACATATAATTAGCTCTCTGCTTCTGTTCCTAAGGGAAAAGAAATTTAGACCTGAATTTGCTTCCATCTGTTGGAAAATTCTTATGGGAAAATATCAGTAATATGTGCACATAAATCTGAAAAGTTGACTTTACAACTTTTGAATCAGGTGGACCTAATACATGGTTGCTTGGGAGGAATGTGGAAGGAGAGCCATCAATGCAGATAGAAGAACCAGTAATGGTGAGATTGGTAGTTCAGAGACCAGTGTTCTTCTGATATCAAAACCAAACAACAGCAGTACAAAAAGTAAACTACTGACCAATATTTATTACAACCTTTGACACATACTTTCAACAAAATATTAGCAAACAGAATCCAACTATATATACAAATAATTGTACACTATGACCAAGTAGGTTTTTTTCCAGGAATACAAGGCTGGTTGAATGCTGGAAAATCAATATAATGTACCATATCAACAAATTACAGACAAAAGTCGTATGATCATATCAATTAATGCAGAATAGATTGACAAAATTTAACATCCCTTTATGCAAAAAAAGTCAACAAATTAGGAAAAGAGGGGAAGCACTTAAACTTGCTAAATAGTTTCTACAAAAACCTACTGATAACATCACACTTAACGTTGAAAGACTGAGTGCTTTAACCCTAACTTTGAAAACAATGCAAGGATGTCCCTCTCAACATTTTTATACAGCGTAATATTGGAAGTAATGCCACTGCAATATGCAAGAAAAATAAATTAAAAAGCACACAGATTTAAAAGGAAGAAATAAAACTAAATCCTTCAAAGATAACATAATTTTCTACATAGAAAATCTCAAGGAATCCACAAAAAAATTCTGAGTAGTAATAACTGAGTTTGGCCTGGCCACTGGACAAAAAATAAGCTTACATAAATCAGTGGTATTGTTATGTGCTAGAAATGGACACCAAAAATTAAGAACCTCACACAACTGCCACCTTGTTGGCTCTCAACTCCAGAGTCCTGCAGGAGGTTCAATGAGACAGGCCTAGGCTCTCCACTTTTGTGTAGGGTGCAGAATTCTGGTGTGGGGGAAAAGGGATGGAGCAAACCCTTTTGCTCATCACCCCTCCTGGTCAGTCCTCAGTCCCCTTCCTGATGCTAAAATACCTAAGTGCAGTGATGACCCCCACCGGGCCTCCCTTTGCTGAAGTCATTCTGCTCCCTGCCACAGCAAGATTGCTGGGGCAAATCTAGAGCAGCCAGCAGCCTTTTCATGGCTTTTTCCAATATACTTGGGGACCAAATATATTTAATGATTCAGTGACTTGCCCAAAGTCTGCCAGCCAGGCCATTAGAGAGGACCAGTGGCTCTCCCATGCAATGTTGTACCTACCCTAGGACTGGGCCCAAAGGTAGTTTATCTCACTATTGACTCAGCATGGTTTAAAAACCCATCATCTGCACAGATACGTTTTGGTAGGAAAAAAAAGGTTTTCTTTTTCTTCCCTTATAATATATGATAAAATTCTGAATCTTTATCTCTGCCTTTTCTTTAGATCTATGTTTAGAAGAGAGTAGCTTGTCCTATACTGGTCTCCACTGGGTACTGAATTTACCTGTATTCTTAACTGTTTTGTATATGCTGCATTTAGACTCTCCTATGGCAAAGAAGGCATTCTTTTTTTTTTTAAAAGGAAACAAACTCTAGATGAATCATGGAGGTATATGAAAGTTATATATGCCAAAAAAGCTCTGAATTCAGGTCCTAGTTGCTGTCACAAAGGAGTGAATGGAACTCCCATCCCCTTTTTTATATCATAAAAGTGCCTTAGCATGTGCTGCAGCTGTCATCACTACAATAAGCTGGTTTACTGATGTTTCCACTGAGTGTCATTCTAAATAATACCATGTGCTAAAATGATATACAATACCATTTATAATTGTTCAAAAAAAAAATCCTGAGATCTAAATCTAACAGAACATGTACAAAACTTGTATGCTGAAAACTACAAAATGCTGATGAAAGAAATCAAAGAAGACATAAATAAATTGAGAGACATACCTGTTCATGGACTGGAAGACTTTACAGCATTGTAAAGATGTCAAATTTTCCCAACAGTGATATGCAGGTTTAACATAACTGCTATCAAAACCTGAAAACAATTTTTGGAGCTGGAGACAAGCTTGTTTTAAAATTTGTAATGGCAAGCAAAGGAACTAGAATTTCTAAAACAATTGTTAAAAGAAAGAAAAAAAAATGGAGGAAATCAGTCTACCCAATTTCAAGACTGATTATAAAACTACTGTCGTCAAGCCTGTATGGTGAAGGGATACATATATAAGTCAATGAGACAGAATAGAATACCAAGGAATAATCCCACACATATAAGCTCAATTGATTTTTAGCAAAGTGCAGAAGGGGTTCAAAGGAAAGATAATCTTTTCAACAAGAGGCTGGAGCAATTGGATCTCTATAGGTTAAAAAAAAATTTCACTTAAACCTCATACTTTACACAAAAATTAATAAAAAATGGATCAAAGCTTAAATAAAAAGGGAAAACTATAAATTTTTATAAAATAAAACTTAGGAGAAAATCTTCAGTATCTATAACTATCAAAAGAGTTCTTAGATATGACACTCAAGCAAAATCCATAAAAGGAAATATTGGTAAGCTGGATCTCTTCAAAATTAAAAACTTCTACTCTGAATAAGCCCATGTAATGATGATGAAAGCCAAACTACAGACCGGGAGAAAATATTTGCAAATCACGTATCCGATGAAAGACTGTATCTAGATTATGTAAAGAAATCTTAAAATGCATCAGTGAAAATCATAAACAACCCATCTGGAAAATGAGCAGTTAAACAACCCAATTAAATATGAACAGACATTTCATCAAAGAGGACATGCTGATGGCAAGTGAGCATGTGAAAAATGTCCAACATTATTAGCCATTAGGAAAATGTAAATCCAAGCCACAAGGTGATATCACTACATGCCTATCAGAATGGCTAGAATAACAAATATTGACAACATCAAAAACTGATGAGGTTGTAGAGAGACTGGATCCCCTGTGTATTGCTGTTGGAGTATAACATGTTACAGTCATTCTGGAAAACAGTTTAGCAGTCTTTTTAAAAACTAAACATGAAATTATTAGATGACTTAGCAATTGCACTCCTGGGCATTTATTCCAGAGAAATAAAAAATTGTTTTGAACCCTCCAGTGGTTATCATCAGATATATTTTATAATATTTCTGTTATTTTGTTTTACATTCTTATTGATGTTTGTTTAAAGAAACATGCATGCCATTGTAGTTACTATCAGCCTCCAAGCCTGCTTTCAATAATTCTAATATTAATTATTGTATATATAACAATAATTTAAAATTAATTTCAATTTTATTCTTCATTTGCAAATAATTTGCAGTTTTTTTAACCTAGGACACTTGATTTTGCTAAATTAAAAATAATAATATTAATTATTGCATATATAACAATAATTTTTAATTAATTTCAATTTTATTCCTCATTTGCAAATAATTTGCAAATGGCTTTCGTCTAGGTTTCTCTGTCACCTTGGAAATCACATGGTGACATCTGCTGGTCTTCTCTCCTGGCTTCTGGCTTCAAATGGCTTTGCCTGGGATATGTCCTTTCTGCATCTCCAGACATCTTGGTCTGTGTCAGCTCTGAGCTCCAAGCTGAGTTGTGCTGGGCTGTGCTGAGCTCCTCTCTCTTCTGATTCTTCCTTTTAAGCTTCTAGCTTGTTCTAGTTTGCTAGCTGCTGGAATGCAATATACCAGAAACGGAATGGCTTTTAAAAGGGGTAATTTAATGAGTTGCTAGTTTACAGTTCTAAGGCTGAGAAAATGTCCCAATTAAAACAAATCTATAGAAATGTCCAATCAAAGGCATCCAGGGAAAGATACCTTGGTTCAAGAAGGCCGATGAAGTTCAGGGTTTCTTTCTCAAGTGAGAAGGCACATGGCAAACACAATTAGGGCTTCTGTCTCGGCTGGAAGGGCACATGGCGAACACGCCATCATCTGCTAGCATCTTCTCCTGGCTTCCTGTTTCATGATGCTCCCCAGGAGGCATTTTCCTTCTTCATCTCCAAAGGTCGCTGGCTGGTGGACTCTGCTTCTTGTGGGTATGTCGTTCTGCTCTCTCTGAATTTCTCATTCTCCAAAATATTTCCTCTTTTATAGGACTCCAATAAACCATTCAAGACCCACCCAAATGGGTAGAGACATGTCGTCCCCTAATCCAGTTTAACAACCACTCTCGAGTAAATCACATCATCCAGGCAGATGATCTCATTACAGTTTCAAACATACAGTATTGAATAGAGATTATTCTACCTTTATGGAATGGGATTTATATCAAAACATGGCTTTTCTTAGGGGGCATACTTCCTTTCAAACCAGCACATAGCTGATCACATTAAAATGTAGCTCATTGCAGAAGGCACTCCACTCCCCTTAGCTAACTGCAGATGTAATGATCCAAGGATGAAATTCACATGCTAATGGTCTAAGTCCTCAGCAACAGGACAAGAGGGCACCATCACCTGGCCACATTCACACCTGAACCTAATTACTACATTATGTCTCTACCTACCATCTCTCTATCTACTACCTATCTACCTGTTTCCTGAACGTCTGAGTGTAGGTTACACACATCATACTCCTTGAACACATAGTACTTCTATGTACAATTCCTACAAATAAGGATGTTCAACTATGCAATAACCGTAAGTGCAGTTATCAAATTCAAGATAAAGCTTACATTCTTCATTTTCAAATTTTTCTTAGTTCTTGATTATTATATTTACTTTTTAAATATTCTAATTTACTAACACTTGGCAAACAACATTGTTTATAGAGTACTTTCATTCTACCAACATTTACTAACGGCCTGCTATATACCAGCTTCTAGGGTTAATGAAGATAAGTGAATTCTGCAAAAACATTTAAGTAACTCATCTAAATTCACAGATTTAGAAAATGTTACAGTTAGGACTAAAATTTAGGTTCTTAATAGTTCTATTATCTCTACTATATTGCAAAATTCATTATATAATTTTAACACTGATATTTCAAAAATAAAATAACTCACATTGTATCAGTTATCTCAAATTCTAGACAATGCCTGAGTTGAAAATATATATATATGTATATGTCCACATAAAAGAATTATATTTAATTTTGCTCCTATTCTAATAATTGTTTCAGTGGAAATGTTTATGGACGGCATACTCACAAATGATAACATATTTTCTTTTGCACAGCCAAAAATTTTAAAAAATATGAGCTTTAGGGATTTATATTTATTCTCCCTATGCAGGTACATAATTTGTAAACTTCTCTAAAGTAAGGACCAGTATCTGGGCTTAGCAGTTTAGATATTAAAAATCCTGAGTATGTGCACATTTTATACTGAAGTACAGCCAGTTTTTCTCTGTCTTTCTCCATACCATTTTGTTCCTACTCACAAATGCTCTCGTTGAATAACCATAATGCTGGTCTGATCCAAAGTTACTTTAGGATATCACCCTACTCCCTTTATTTAACTGAGAGTTTGGAAGGAGAGGTTGGAATGCAGAATATGTTATGTTGACTACATGCATTCATAGTTTTAATTAAAATGAAAAAGAAGTCTTTTGAGCACAATACAAATTTCATCTTACTCTCCATTGCCCAATTCTACTAGCCACTCATCAATTTTTTTTACCCTAGGACAACTTGCTTATTGCTAAATTAAATTTTACCTGTCAGCATTATTTTATTAACATTTCATTCTTAAACATTTATAAGGTCAGAAAGTTGAGAAGTCAAATTTTAAATGACTTCTTTTTGTTATTAGGTGGCATATTTTTGTGTCTTCACAAGCCAGCTGCCTCAAGACATTTTTTTCTCTTAGATTTGTTAACTCTCCTTTTATATCACAAGTCTTCTGTGTTTTGGGATCTGTGTCATAAATTATACCAGCCATTCTCCATTTTGCTGGTTTTAACTTTACTCTGTGGGTACTTAGTCTTTTAAATGTTTCAGAAAATCGTCATTCTTCATTTTGATTTGTTGGAAGTGAAATCCATTTGCTGAACTAAAAGTCATTCTCAAATCACAATGATTTACTTTGTTTTGCTCTGCTTGTCCAATTCTGTTACAATAGACACTAGAAAGAGATTAGAATTTCCTGTAAATGGAACTAACAAAAATAAGGAAAAAATGCCAATCAGATAAATAATAAAAATTTTAATAGTCTCTCTCAGGACACAAAAATTAAAGGATAAAAAAGAAGAGTTTTTTGGTTTGCTCAGGACCACTCATGAAACAACTAAATGTTGTTCATGAAGCAAATTTTAAGTTCTCAAATTAATATGAAAACGGATGCCTTTACCTGGCGCTTTTTTTTTCCTATCGAGGAAGATGATTAATATGCCTTTTACCTTTTTCAGACCATATTAAACAGAGAAGGGAAAATCATTCAAAGAAATCATGCTAAAAATAAAGTATTTTTGTGATAGTCTGCATGGCAATGTTTTCAATAAAGGACAGCATCATCCGGTTAAAATATATCTTAACAAATTCATTTTAAAGAAATTATTTTGTCTCTACATACAAACATAAGTATCTTTAACCTATAAACTCTTTGTTTATATACATTTTAGAAAATGACAGCATTACCCTGCTTATCCAGTATTCAATCTGCTGTTTCAGCCATTAACAAGCAACGTTTAACCTTAGACTGATGTATACTAAATTATAGCAAGAAGAAATATAAATCATAGTAGGAAGGAAATACAACAAAATAATTAATTGAATAACATATATAAGTTTGAACATATTTTTATTAAAATAATTTTCACTAAGAAAAAGTTACATGATAATGTTCTAGTTTGCTAGCTGCCAGAATGCAACACACCAGAGTTGGATTGGCTTTTAATAAAAGAGGATTTATTTCATTAAAAACATGCAGTTTTTCAGAGGAAAGTCAGCTAATTTTCAACTGAGGTTCTTTCTAATGTGGGAAGGCACAGGGAGATCTCTGCTGGCCTTCTCTCCAGGCTTCTGGGTTCCAACAACTTTCCCCGGGGTGATTCCTTTCTGCATCTCCAAAGGCCTGGGCTGCTTCAAGTGCAGAGATGAGGTATGCTGAGCTGCTTGGTTTGTGCTATGTTTAGTTTTCTCATTTACACATCCAGCCAATCAAATCAAACATCATTCACTGCAGCAGGCACACCTCCTAGCCAACTGCAGATGTAATCAGCAACAAATGAGGTTCACATGCCTTTGGCTCATGGCTACAGCAATAGAACTAGGCACCTTCATCTGGCCAAGCTGACAGCTGACTCTAACTACAACATACAATGAACACTATTTTAAGTACCTCTGTAATGGTATAATTATAGGATTAAAGAAAAGATATGGTGAGTGACATTTCATATATACTTCACTAAAAAGTCATTAATTTAGCTTTTTACAACATGATGCTTATATGGAACAAATTTACCCATAATTTAAACTTATAGCCTCTTTTTCATGTCAAAAAATTATATTTCTCCTGCTGTTCCAGATTTCCCAGAATTTGATACTCAGAGTCTTAGTTGATTTTTATGCATATGCTGTTGAAATGCAGCTTTTACATAATGCATTTAATTCCTAAAATCTTTTGAATGCTTGCAGTGTCCTAAATGCTCCATGCTTTCTGTCCCCACTAAGCTTTACTCTGGCTATTTTTTCAGAATTGAACATCCCCACCTTAATCCTGCTTGTAGAGAGTTCCAAAATACAGTCATCATGTCCGTTTCCCATCTCTATTAATGATCACCTCACCATTTTAGAATGCCTTATTTATTTTATCTCTATACTAAAAGATTTTGAGGACCAACATAATAGGAATGGACACATAATAAGAACCCAACAAATATCTGTAGAATGAATGAGTTAGATATAAATACTTCAGAATACTGCTGAATCTATTGATTTTTTTCACAAAGCCTTGTGAACTATTTCAACTCTACAGATATGCATGTAGATAAAAATAAAATAAACTAACAATCATTGGTATTATGCTGCCTTGTTCCAGGCAAGAAACTAGGTGTTTTGCATACAATATCAGAGTGAAAAGCCTCAATCATTCTAATTTTTTCCTTCCATCAATGAGCAGATTAGTAGGTAATAATCTCAGCTTACTTAATTAATCTCTAAAAACCCCACCTCAGCTGTATAACTTAGTGAAACCTAGAGTGGACAAAGATGGTGGTTAATTGTACAAATATAAGAAAGACTTTACATGAATGAGAACAAATGCATGTCACTATTACAAGTGTTAAAAATAGGATGGTATAAGGAAAAAATACAATTAATGCAAACTAAGGTCCATAGTTAACAGTAACATTATAATGTTCTTTCATTAATTGCAACAAAGGCAATATACCAAAGCTAAATATCAGTAAGAGGGGGATATAAGGGAGAGGTATGGGATTTTTTTTTCTTATTTTCTTCTTTATTTGCAGAAGAAATGGGAATGTGCTCTAATAGATTGTGATGGTGAATGTATAACTATGTGATTATACCAGGAGCCACTGATTGTACAAATAGGATGGATTGTATGGTATGTGAACAAAACTGTTTAAAAAAATAAAGAGAAAACTACAAGTGCTGGAAAAGATGTAGAGAAAAAGGCATACCAATTTACTGCTGGTAGGGAAGTAGAATTGTGCTGTCCTTCTAGAGGGCAGTGTGGTAGTTTCTCAAGAAGCTAAGTATGAAATTGCCATAGGATACAACAATCTCATTACTAGGTATATACTGGGAAGAACTGTAAGCAGGGACATGAATAGATACTTGCACACCAGTGTTTAGAGTGGCATTATTCATGACTATCAACAGATGGGGGCAGCCCAAGTGTCCATTGACTGATGAGAGGAAGGGCAAACTGTGGTGTACAGAGAAAATTGAATATTGTGTAACTGAATAAAGGAATGAAGTCATGAGGCATCCGATGATGTGAATGAACCTTGAGGACATTATCTTGAGCAAAAAAAGCCAGAAAGAAAAGGACAAATATTGTATGGTCTTGTGTATATGAGCTAACTATAATGAGCAAACACTGAGAGTTAAATTTGAGAGCATAGGTTATCAGGAGATAGAAAGTGGACAGAGATTGGGCAATTGATGATCAAGGAGAGTGGAATGTTCAATAAAGTTGATTCAGAAATGGATGGCACAATACTGTGTGATGGTAGCACAATACTGTAAGTGTAATTACCAATGCTGAGTGTGTGGTTGAAAGAGGAAGACTAGGGTCATGTATGTCACCAGAAGGAAAGCTAGAGGATAAAAACTGGGGATGTGTCACTTAGCAAAACTCAGAGTGGATAATGATAGTGGTTAATTGTATAAATATAAGAAAGTTCTTACATGAGCTAAACACATGTACATCACTATTACAAGGATTTAATAATAGGGTGTTATATGGGAAAAATGCAATTAATGTAAACTGAGGTTTATAGTTAACAGTAACATTGTAAAATTCTTTCATTGCTTGTAACAAAGGCACTATACTAAAGCTAAAGATCAATAATAAGGGGATATAAGGGGCATGGGATCTCTTTCTTTGGAAGAAATAAGAATGTTTTCCTACTGACTGTAGTGGTGAATGCATAACTATGTGATTATACCAAGAGCCACTGATTGTACACTTAGGATGGATTGTATGGTATGTGAATAAAACTGTTAAATAGCAACAACAAAAAAAGTCACCCAAGCCAATAAGGTGTAAAGCAAAAATAGAATTATCATGATGTTAAAGGCATATAGATAAAAGAGTTCTCTGAATATTCTACATGAGTTGAAAGCAATTTCTTGTCTGAAACTACGTCCTTTTCATACATGCTAAATCACGAATGTAATCTAGAATATATATGTTCATGATAGATAAAAATGTGATTTATAGTTAACCAAAGAATGCAGAGGAGAGTCAGAGCAGTCCACAAAGCAATGGGTTTGGCCCCCACTCACATATCTCTGTCCAAAGGGGCCGATGTTGTCTATTTTATATTTCTATTATTCTTGCTTTTACATACTTTTGTGATTAACCAGCCTACCCATTCTTCCCATCCTATATCAGGTTTTAAATTTTTAGAAAAAGGCATATCTTATTTTATCTTTTCTTTTGTCAAGTTTGACTACGCAAAAAGTGGGGTTGCTGAGCCACATTTAGCAATTATAATTGGCGTTTCTATTCTTTATGATGATTTTCAGTCATTTAGCTGCACATGGTCAGCTGTTTTGATCAGTGGTGCATGCACATGTACAAACATACACCACAGGGGCTTTCCATGCACAGTATGAGATCCTAGAACAAAGCAACATATATAATCCATGGGCTGCAGAGGTTATAATCTGGGTGAGGTTTGTTAGCAAAGCACTCTAAGCAGGGAGTACAACTTGGTCATTCACACCATGGTTATAGCTATGCTCAAGAAAAACTGATGAATCACTGACATGTCCTGTATATTTATAGCTTATGTTTAACACTACAGGTAGCACAGAACAGACTTGTAGAGCCATGCCTGTATAAATGTTAAGAAATAGACAATTAACTAGAAAAAAACAAGAAATGGGAAAAAAGCATTCTTATCTTCCTGCATTCTTGCTTAAAGGAAAAGTAGCTTGATTATTTTTTTTTCTGCAAACTTGTATATTGTGTCTGTTAAAAAACAGTAAAAACTGCATGTTAACCTGACCAAAACCTAAAATATGCTCTTGGCATATTTCTTACTTAATGTATACATGAATATCCTTTGAAAGGAGTACAGAGAAAGTCAGCTCTTCAAATAAGATCGCTGCCATGATGAAGCATATCTTCTAATCTTAAATAGATTCTTTAAGTATTTTCTTTAAGGTTTGCATGCATAACATAAAGTTATGGAAGTCTGAATGATGATAACCACTCAGACATCCTAGGGGTTTCAGAGTGATGGCAAGCATTTCACTCCCAGAAATATGTTAGGCAGCAGTCGATGAAAAATGGAAAAACAGGGATGTATGTATAAATGTGCTGCTTATAACAAATGTCACACATGGTTTCCAAATGGATTTTTCATAGAGCATGAAATTATTTGAAAGCTGCTTCCAAATTGTTTGAAATTATTATTTGAGCTCAGATGCCAACAGAACAGATTATACTCAGAAAAAATAATTATTCGTATCTTAATTCCTTACTTTTTTGGAACTGATAATTGTGATTCATGATTTCAACAAATGTGACTTATTTTTGATGAATATAGTTTTTTTCCTAAACTGTGAACTCATAGAGAATACCTATGAAAAAAAAAACTTTAAAAAATTCACCCTTTTAGGATACAGTTAATTTAAGAGTCAAAATCCTTCTATTCATCAGTTACCAGTTCTTTTGCAACAAAATCTAATGATTTTCATATACTAGAATAAGAAGTAAACAAATAAAACTATCTATAATGGCTTTATTTATGAAAACACCAAAATGGTAGTCAATTATTGGTTTGGGGTTCCTCTCCTTAGACTTGAAAGCCAACTAGCAAAGTAGACTTCTCTAGCACTGAAAGATATTTCTAATAACAGCATCATGAATAATTTCTCTTGAGAGAATTATAAAAGGCAATCAAAAATGAATTTTATTTTTTTTGTTTCAATGAGGTTGGTGAAAATTGTTCACCATTTCATTATGCAACTTTGTAAATGTGTTTGTGGGCTGAGAGGGGGAGTGGAAAGGAGCACATTGGATGTCATAAATCAATTCTTAAAGCATAGCTTTCTAGATTCCTCAGACTGTCTAATAAGTGGCAGTTACTGGGCTTCCTTTTGGAAGATGAGTAGACAGATCAAAAATAGAAAAGTTATGAGAAGCAAATGACAACTTTGGTCCTTTCAATTCAAAATTTGTGATAACTTGGCGAAGGAAGTTTGTATACTGATTGAAAGATAATGCTATCCAGAGGGAAGGCTACTCTTCTGGGGCTGTGGGTTTTTCAGTTTGATTTTAAATTTAATATTTAAAATAACATTTAAACCAATATCACAAATGGGGCATAAAATGTGTTTACCAGAAATCTCTAAGTACATTATCTTACTATTTTATGGATGAGTGGCATTTTATAGGCTTAGAATGTGCTAATGTCCTTTAGAAAATGTTTTCATTTCTTTTCCTTAAAAGTTAGTATATTTTCTGCATGCTATTTACCTTGTGTTTCCTCTTCCTAACTTTCTTTCCAGTTTATAGCTTATCCTTACCCTTCTGCATATTTTAGTTTAGGTACTCTTTACTTAAAGAACACTTTAGAAGAAAAACAAATGCCTTAAACAAATGTCCATTTTCCTGTGTAGAACAGATTGGGAGGCAGGATGGGTTAACGAGGGAAGTCTGTTAGGGGGTGGACTTTGTCTTTCTCTTATCTGTAGAGCATTTATAGATTTTTCTTGATATGTAATTATTTCTACTTAAAAAATCTTGGGTTTTGTTTTCAAAAATGGCATTAAAGTTTAAGTACCGCTGCATAGCATTTTTAGCTTCTGTTGGCATTTAGAGAAGGCTGAAAGGCTTTATCTGTGCTTGCCCATCTCAAACTCACTGAATTAAGAACTGCACCATCAGAAAGGCAATGGAAAATGTTGAAAATGATCTTTTCCCTAATCCCCCTCTACTTTTTCCAGAGACCCAAGGCTTACACAACATTTTAAACAAAACAAATACCATACACTTAGGATCTCAGGGCCTGTCTTCTCCTGTTTATCAGAGGTTCTTTCAGGTACCTGCATAATAAATAGTACCTATTCTCCTAAGACAATAACTCATAGAATTCTTCCTGAACCTCTGTGTTAGACTATGGAAGCTGTGATGAGAGGAGAACAGGGAAATTTATCTGATACTATTTTCATTCTGGATTCATAATTTTCTCAGGGTAACAAAAAAGTGGAGCTACCATTTGGCATTAAAGTTTAGAAAATGAAGAGAGCCCACAGAGCTCCTTGGTAAACTCCCCTTCTCATCCAGGTGGATTTGAACAGTTCCCAAACCACTGTGGAGTTTGACTAGCTTCATAATGCTGATCAAATAAAGATTTAATTTTGTTTGGTAAATGAAAGCTCTACCTTGGGCAGGTACAGATGTAGCTGTTAAATTGATGATTATTCTTTTAAAATGCTCTGTGTTGATCTAGGACCCTATGGGTACATTATTTCAGTTTTTAGTTTACAGTAAGATTAGCTTTTCTGATTAACTCAGCCTTAAATTTTTCCCTCAATATTCTCCATAAAAAATCTTTTCAAAGTGAATCACTTGCTTTATCCTGCATCTATTTTTAGGCTGACTTAGAATACGTTGTCTTTGCCTTTTGTGTCCTTTATAGGAACTGATAATTCTTCTGACTCAGCATCACAGACATGATTTGAATATTTGCCCAGTAATGGGAATGGATTGTGCTGACCCACCCATCTGTTTTTTCCCAGCCATGATCCATCCATCCATTTTCCAGAATAGAGATGTCCATGTGGCATGATTTTTAAAGAAATTCTATAAGGCCATACGTCCCCCAAAATCATACTTCGTATGGCAGTAATTCCACCAATTCTTTTGGTTCTTAGGTATTATTCAAATTTAAAATCCCCGTTTAAGTGAATATATCGCTGAGATACATAACATTAAATTTCCACACATTAATATTTAAAAAGAGATTTCGTGATAGTTTTCTATGGAAAGCTTCCTATAGTTCTTAGACAGTAGGCTCAGTGAACTATCCTTTATGGGACAAAGGATTGAAAAGGAGAATTGTGAAACCATAAAGGCATACTGCCTTGTTATAATTCTACCTAGCACATATTATCTTCTTGTCTTCCTGTAATAATCTGAAAAGCTTTGTGTGAGAATGCCATGGGTGAATCAGAATATTTGTGTGTGTATGTATGTGTCGTCAGTGTTTCTGCCTAACCTTGTTTAGCTATGCAATGGGCTGCTGATACTTTGGTTTTGGGTTTTTTTGTTTTGTTTTGTTTTGTTTTTTGAGGTATAATCCACTTATGTGGTTTTTAATTTTTAGAAACCTATCAGAAAATCATTTAAGATTAGTCTTATTAAAAGTTATGTGATATCTCCATGGGAACAATCAGAAAACTCCCAGCCAGCAAAATTGAATGAGGATTAAAGGACATGGCTTTTTGGGGTCCACCACAGGTTCAAAAAGGCATAGGTAGAAACCATTTTAATCAGAACATCTCCAGGAAGATGTGGCATGCCCAATTGTGGGTGTGTCGTTTTGGATAGAGATGTGACTCTACCCATTCAAGGTGGGTCTTGATTAGCTTACTGGAGTCTTTCAAAGGGGAAACATTTTGAAGAAACCTTATGCAGATGCTTGGAGAACCACTGCTTCAGAGCCGACAGAGACATAGGTGTTTGAGATGCTTGGACCACCAACAGAAAGAGCAGATACCTAGACACAGGGACAGCCCAGCAGACATCACACCATGTGCCTTCCCATGAGATACTAAGAAAGTCAGGACCCAAAGTTGTGCCCTGGAGTAACTAAGTGAAGGCCCATAGATACTTAGAGAGGAAACTATTGGCATCAGAAGTGGAAGCAATGAACCAGGAACAAGGTCCAGAAGATGCCAGCCATGTGCCTTCACAAATTAGCCTTCATTGAGCCAAGGTATCTCTCTGTGGATGCCTTAGTTCGGACATTTTTATAGCCTTAGAACAGTGAACTTACAACTTAATAAATTCCCTTAAAAAAAAAAGTAATGCAATGAGCATTTTCCCATTATTAAAGATCTTCAGAAAACATAACTTTATTGTATGCAAAATATGCATATGAATGTGCAGCAATTTAACCATTCATTTGTTATTACTCCAATTACTTATTATTATACATATCACAGGTATATATTTATGTATGTGATTTTTCACTATAGAGTCTTAGAATAGAATTATTGGATCAAAGGAAAAGAATGTGTTTAAGGCTGTTGCCAAATTGCTTTCCAGAAAGGCTACATGATTTTTCATTTCCCACTATCAGTGTTTAAAAGTGCAGATCTTACCATGTCTAAAATACTTTCAGATACCTTTTAAATATTATTAGGAATAAATGGTATTTTATTGTCAGTAAAATTTACAGCATTTTATTACCAATAGCATTCAAAACATATATTTCTTATTTGAATAATTGAGTTCTTGGCATTGTCTATTTTTCTATTTTAAAGCACTTTTAAAAAATAAAACATTTCAATTTATGATAAGTATAAATTCATATGGAGTTGAGAGAAATAATACTAGAGATCCCATGGACCCTTTACATAGTTTCTACCAATGGAATCATATTGAAAAACTATGGTACCAAATCACAACCAGGTTATACCATTAATACTGATGAGATACAGAACACTTCCATCACCGCAAGGATCCCTAATCTTGGTCTTTTCTAGCTGCGCCAACCTCACTCCCATCCATTTTCCCTCCTTAACCCCTGGAAACCACTAATCTGTTCTCCCTTTATGTAATTTGTAACTTCAAGAGTGTGCTATAATTGGAATCAGGCACTTATAGTATTGGCTTTTATCAGTCAGCATAATTCTTTGGAGATTCCTCTATGTGGTTGCATTTATTGATAGTTTATGCCCTTTTATTACTCAATAGTATTCCATGGTATGGATGTACCATAATTTGTTTAACCTAAGGTCACCTATTTGTTTAGACTTTGAGGCTATTATGAATAAAGAGTCTATAAACATTTTTGTATCATTATGTCTTCATTTCTCTGGGATAAATGCCAGATGGTAGTTGTTGGGTTATACAGTAGTTGCATGCTTGGTTTTAAAGAAACTGGCAAGCTGTTTTCCAGAGTGGATGAAAGTTTTTACATTCCTTCAAGAAATGTATGAGGGATCCAGTTTCTCTGCATCCTCACCAGCATTGGGTGTTGTCATTATTTTTCATTTTAGACATGCTAATAGTGATGGCTCATTGTAATTTTCTCCCAATGATTTTCTTATTGAAATATAATCATCCAAAGTATACAATCAGTGGTTCATAGTATCATCATACAGCTGCGCATATATCATTACAGTCGATTTTTTGAACAATTTCATTACTCTAAAAACAATAAAAATAAGAATAAAAATAAAAGTGGCAAAGAACACCCAGAACATCCCATGCCCCCAATATTCTCTATCATTTATATACTTTTTTGTCCTTTTATTTTTCTTACTCATCTGTCCATATACCGGATAAATAAAGCGAGTATCAGTCACAAAGTTTTTACACACACATGTTCACACCTTAAAAGCCCTATAGTTATTCAATCATCTTCAAGAATCAAGGCTATTGGATTACAGTTTAACAGTTTCAGGTATTTCCCTCCAACTACTACAATACACCAAAAACTGAAAAAGGATATTTATATACTGTGCATAAGAATAACCTTCAGAACTACCTTTCGACGCTATTTGAAATCTCTCAGCCACTGAAACTTTATTTTGCTTCATTTATCTTCCCCCTTTAGATCAAGAAGTTTTTCTTATTACCACAATGCCAGGGCCAGGCATAGTTCCAGGAATCACGTCCCGCATGGGGTCGGGGGGAACGATGAGTTCACTTGCAGAGTTGGCTTAGAGAGAGAGACAACATCTGAGAAACAAAAGAAGTTCTCTGGGGTGACTCTCAGGCATAATTATAATCAGGCTTAGCTTCTCCTTTTCAGGAATAAGGTTCGTACGGGCAAGCCCCAAGATGGAGGCCTGTCCCATCACGTTGGCTGTTTCCAATGTTTCTGAGAATATCAGGTCTTCCCCAGGGGGAAAAGTTAATATTAAACTTTTTCCTCAGTACCTCAAGGGGATTTTGCAAATTCTTTTCCACCTTGGGCTGAGCTTACCCTGGGATGTATCAGGGCATCATACCAACTTGTACAAACCAACAAGATCTCACTCCCTATTTATTCTTCCATGTAATTATGATGTTCAAATAAGCTGAACGTACAAGTTAAATTATATAGTGTGCTACCAAAAAATATAAATTTCACACCAAATAAACATCTCTTCCTTTGGTCTCACGTAGAAGCTGAAGTTTTAAAATACTGCCAATATCATCCTTTGCCTTTTAGTCTCATTTACCTTAGTCTTACCCAGATCAGCTTCATTCATATCAATAATTGCAGACTGGTCATTTTTTCAGTGTTTTAACAGTTACTATATGGGGTAATGCTAACTTTCACAGCTAATGAACTCTGCTCTGAGTGTCAGATGTCACACAAATACCCAAAGTTCCATGGAATGTCCAGGTTATACAAAAGAGCTCAGCCTCTCAGAATTTGGAAATCACTGTTACAACTCCTGAATAGATGTGACCTCTGTAAGCGCTTACAGTCTAGGACCTTTTACAATAAGCTTTCACCTGATAACCTGTGCTCTCAAGTTTGATTCTCAGAGTTTGTACACTGTAGTTAGTCCATAGTAGTGAGGCATTATAACATTTGTGTTTTCGTTTCTGGCTTATTTTACTCAACTTACTGTCCCCAAGCTTCATTCACCCAGTTGCTGACCTCATTGCATTTCCCTCATTTCTAAATTGTTGAACATTTTTTCATGTGCTTATTTTCTAAGGTTTTTCACCCATTTTCTAATCAGATTTTTATATTTTTTTGCTGTTTAGGTTTGAGAGCTCTTTATATAGTCTAGAAAATAGTCCTTCATCAATATGTGGCTTGGAAATATTTTCTCACAGTCTGTGGCTTGACTTTTAGTCCTCATAACAGGAATTTTCACAGAACAAACCATTTTAATTTTGAAGAAGTGTACTTCAGCAATTTTTCCTTGCATATATCTCACTTTCAGTGACAAGCCTAAGAGCTATTTGCTTGGCCCTAGATACTGAAGATTTTCTCCTATATTTTTTTCTAAAATATTTGTAGTTTTACATTTTACAGTTAAGTCTATGATCCATTTCAGTTAACTTCTATATAAGATATGAGACTTCGGTTCTTTGTGTGTGTGTGTGTGTGTGTGTTCTGGTGGTGGTGATTATGTTGAGGCTAAGGCCTTCCAATTGTCCCAACACCATATATTTAAAAATTTGTTCTTCCTCCATTGAATTTCTTTTGGATCTTTGTCAAAAATCAATTGAGCATATTTGTGTGGGGTTACTTCTGTGTTCTCCATTCCATTCCATTGTTTGATGTATGTATCCTTTCATCGATACCATGCAATGCTGATTATTATAGCTATATAATAAGTCTAGAAATTGGGAGATGGATTCCTCACAATTTATTCTTCTTGCACATAACTGTTTTAGCCATTCTAGTTATTTTGCTTTTCCTTATAAGTTTTAGAATAAGCATGTCTATAGATAAAGAATTATTATCTGAGTTGGAGCATAAACGAAATAGTTCAACATGAAATGAAGGAGGAAGATGAACGATTTTCATAAGAATTGTATTAAACCTGAATATCAGTTTTGGAGAGAACTAATATATTTGTCATATTTAGATTCCAATCTATAGCCATGGTATATCTCTCAATTTATTCAGCTCCTCTTTGATTTCTTTCATCAGCTTGTAGTTTTCAGCAAATATATGTCTTGTTAAATTTAGATCTAAGTATTACATTTATTCTGACTGATGATGAATAGTGTTATATTTTTAATTTCGCTGTCTGTGTGTTCATTGCTAGTACGTAGAAATACCCTTAATTTGTGTATTTTGTACCCTGTGACCATGCTGAACTCACTAATTTGTTGTAGGAGTTTTGTGTGTGTGTGAATTTTGGGGATTTTCTATGTAGCAATCATGTCATCTACAAACACAGATAATTTCATTTCTTCTTTTCCAATCTGTATGAAACTTATTTCCTTCTCTTGCCTTACAGTACGGCTAGAATTTCCCGCCTTATGTTGATAAGAATGGTGATAGCAGACACCTGTGCTTTGTTCTTGGTCTTAAAGGGAAAGATTAAGTACAAAATTAACTGTGGTTTTATGCAGATGCTCTTCATTAAGTTGAGGAAGTTCATCTCTATTGCTGTTGTTTTAGATTTTTTTTTTAATCAGGTATGAGTGTTGATTTTTGTCAAATGCTTTTTCTACATAGATTGATGTGATCATGTAAATTTTCTTCTTTAGCCTATTGGTATGGTGGATTATATCGATTGATTTTAGAACATTGAACTATCTTTGCATCCTTGGAATGAATACCACTTGGTATTGGCTTTTAATTCTTTCCATATATTGCTGAAGTCATCAGTGACTTTAGTAAGGATTTTTTCATTACATAGATAAAGAGAAAATCCAGACTGACATGGGCTAAGGAGTGAATGTAAGTTAAGGAATTGAGACAAGTTTGGGGTATACCTATGAGAAGTTGAACATTGAAGATGCAACAAAAGCTAGGGCAGTGTTTAGGGTGTGGAATTCAGATTTGCTGTTCCTCAAGAACCTGCTCCTTTTTATCTGCTGTAATCATCTTGCAAACTAGAGAGTCTCATCTTGTAGAATTTTTTTTTCCTTTGAATATTGCCACTTGCAGTCTAATTTGTAGAGAGGACAGAAAGATTTCCAAAGCTTTATATCTCCATTGGGCATTTCTGAGGAACCCAATAGTGCATAACTTTAATTAACATTATTATTTTTCTTAAGTCATTCAATCACAGAATGTGCTAATACCATTTACATAATGTATTTTAATTTAATTCTATGCCATTAACTTGGAAATGCACCAAGGTGCCAATAATTTATTTGTCCTATAAAAGGAAGACCAACGCACTGATTGTATTTACCTACAAATAATTTGCTTTGTTATGACTCAGAGTCATAATAGAGTAATAATAGAGCAATTATCTACATTTGAAAGGTTCGAATGGTTCTGAAAGAGTCTTTTCTATATTATCGACTTGAGAGTTAGTGAATAATTCTTCAGTAGAGATATTTTTATTATCACCTGATTTCTACATTATAGTTCAATAATAACAGAGAAAACATTTTTTCTTTCTATTTTCAGGGAAAGTATATTTACATTTTCCTTGATTAAAATATCATCTGAGTTGGAGCATAAATGAAATAGCTCAACATGAAACGAAGGAGGAAGATGAAATATTTTGGCTGAAATTTTTGAGAAAGGATCTCAAAGTTCATTACAATTGTTTGGTTCTTTAAGGATTGTGAAAACTGGGAAGTAAATGAAAAAAATAATTGCTAATTGCTCTCCACTTTGAAAATTCACCTAATGAAAAGTTATCAGATGCTTGAATCAGGCTGAATTTAGTAGTAGAAATGTAAGTTTGAGAGAAACATCGTGCACGTGGACTCCGATGACAATAGTTACTTACTTTGGTAGGAGACAGTAAGATTTTGAAAGGAATAATTGGTGGAAAAACATTTGGTGGAAATTTACATCAATCACCAAATTAATTATTTTGACCTTAAAAAAAACACCCAAGTTTTGTTTGTTTATAAAGAACTGTTTTTCTCTGTAATAACGTGCTTTATAACTTTTATCTTAGGAATCTTGTTAAATGACTGGAAATCAATTCCCATTCCCAATCTTTTTTGTCAACTCTGATTAATTATTCTGATGAAAACCATGGCTGTCATTTTTCTATGCTTTAATTTTGAACTAGTTACCAACTCCTCTTAAATATCAAATATTCATTCAAGAAACAGGTATTAAGCATGTCCTATGTGCCAGGCTATGTTATAAATTCATGTGAGTGCATTTGAAGGGCTTAGTGTCTAATAAAATGTGACAGATATTTAAATACATCAATTCAACTGGGGTCACATATGCTCCAACAGGCAAATGTTCAGGTCATAATGGGAACTTCAGAAATCTCATACAAGGTGTAGAAACAGATGACTGTGAAGGAATTGGTAAGTCTTCAGAGAAAGGATGACCCTTGAGGTGATTTAACAGATGGCCATGAGTTCCATAGGTAAGAGGACCAAGGAGAGGGAAAATGGGTATTACCAGAGAAGGTCATGTTCTAAACAAAAATACAAGGCTGGAAACAATTTGTTGCAGTCAACACACTACTAGTACTTATAATGTGGCTGGAAATTGTGTTGGAATAGTAGTGTCATACTACAAAATAGTCAGAATATGCAGTGTGGGAAAAGTATTTCGCTGAAGAATTTATTCTTCAAAGGCAATCTTTAGGAGAGGTTTCCTTTTTTTAATTGAGATATTGTAGTTTACAAACAAATCATGTACACATACTCAGCTTTCCCTGCTATTAAAACTTTGTATCATTGTGGCAATTTTTATTTTTATTTATTAATTTAAAAAATTAACAACAAACAAACAAAAATATTAACATATCATTCCATTTTACATATATATTCAGTAATTTTAATATCATCACATAGTTGCATATTCATCATTTCTTAGAACATTTGCATCGATTTAGAAAAAGAAATAAAAAGACAACAGAAAAAGAAATAAAACGATAGCAGAAAAAAATATTATACATACCATACCCCTTACCCTTTGCTTTCATTTATCACAAGCATTTCAAACTAAATTTATTTTAACATTTGCTCCCCCTATTATTTATTTTTATTCCATACGTTCTACTCGTCTGTTGATATGGTAGATAAAAGGAGCATCAGACACAAGGTTTTCACAATCACAGAGTCATATTGTGGTAATTTTGTTACAATTGTTGAAACAATACTATATAATTATACAATCAACAATAATTATATATAATTGTCCATAGTTTATATTAGCATTAAGTGTTTATATTGTACCATTCCATGATTATTAAAAATGTTTATTCTAATAACATATATGTGACCTAAAATTTCCCATTTTAACCACTTTCAAACATACAATTTAATACTGTTAATTACATTCACAATGTTGTGCTACTATTGCCAACATCTATTACCAAATTTTTCCATCACCCAAAAAGAAACTACCAATTACATATTAAGTCCCTATTCCTCACTCCATCCCTGCTGATGGTAACTCATACGCTAGTTCTGACTCCATGAATTCACATATTCTGATTATTTTGTATCAATGACATAGTATAATATTTGTCCTTTTATGTCTGCCCATTTCACTCAACATGGTGCCTTCAAGCTTCACCCATGTTATAACATGTATCAGAACTTAATCAGAGAAATTTAATAAGATTTGAATTTCATTATTAAAATGATGATTTGCTTAAACTAAGTGTGCTAGTAAAGACATGTGAAGGCCAGAGACCACTGGAGCCTCCTATCCTGCTGCATAAGGGGGGTAAAGTGGCTTGTACAAAAAAAGTGGCCATGGGAGAGAATAGACAGGACAGATCAGTGATCCATTAAGTTGATAAAATCTTCAGTATTTTGCTAATTGATTGACTATATGACGGGAAGGAGACTTCCAAGTTTCTGATATCTGTGATTTGGTGGCTGGTGCAGCTTTCAACAATAGGAAATATAGGGGAAAGTGAAGCTTTATTTTAGGCAGACAGAAAGGGATTACACTAATATGTTTCTTTTTGTGCTGCACTGAGTACTTATTATGCGACTGCCATGCATTTTATCAAAGTCTAATAATTCACTTATCTCTCATAACAATCACATGGAATAGGTATTATTATATCCATTTTGCAGTTGAGGAAGCTGAGGCAGACACCATTAAGCAATTGGCTCAGTATTGCTCAGCTCACAAGTGGCAGAGTCAGGGTTCAAATCCAGGCAGTCTGATTCCAAGGCTTAACCTTTATGCAATACTGTTTTCAAATGTATGAATCCCAAGCACATGGAAAGAAGCATCTTGGGCTTAAAAAAATTGCATTTCTATTAATAGCACCATTCTGCTAGACAAGGTGATAAACCTAGGGTATCTCTGTTTTATTTCATTTCTTTTTCTTCCTCAGTCAATGAGGACTTAATCCAACAAATCCTCTCATATCTGTCTTCTAACAGTGGATTCTCTAGCAGTTACCTAAATTCATACCCTCATTTTTTTTTTTACCTGGACTATTCTGATTGGGTTATACATAGATTACAAAGGCCTAAAAGGCAGGTACCCCAATATCTATTAAAGATATTGGCACATACATTCTTATTAAGATTTTATTGAATAGTTGGGTGCATGGATATGAGAGCTCTCTTTCCCTACCATAAAATCCTTTAAGTATTTGTTACCATTCTAATGATATAAAACAATATCTTGTATTCTCATCATTCATGATATTTGTTAGTACTATATATAACAGTTTTACATTCTGGCAGGATAGATTCTGTTATTATCTTTAAATGAACTGAAAAGTTACTTAGAACGGTGTCTTAAATATATCAGGGCTCAATACATTATTGATGATTAATGACTTAGTAAATCAATAAGTCAAACTATTATGGGTAATAAAAGAATTCTACTAAGAAGAAACTGTAAATCTGGATCAACTAGCAAATGTTGGGTCTCAAAAATTCAACAACTATTTTATAGAAATGCATTAGAACAGAACTATAATATATGTGTCTATTTTTAATGCAACAATTCTGAGCAAATGAGTTAGATAATCCTATCTCATGTTATGGTCAAACTCGCACTTTTAAAATTTATGTCTCAAAACATATCTTTGTGCAGGCGGGTCTTATCTGCTTTACAAATGGAAGAAGAAACGCGGAAGAAAGTCTAAATTCTTGTGTGCTCTTAATTCAGTGCCCAGGGGAAAACCAATGTTCAGAAAATATTCCCTTTGATAAAGTAAATGGAAAGAGACATAATTTATCTGAATTAAATAGGTTTTTAAAAGTTTTGGACACTGATGTGTGGAAATGCCTGTTGTGAAGTAACATCATTAAGGACTTTGGTAAGTGATTGAGTGATGCGTCTCAAGTTCATGTCAACATAGAAACCAAAGCACTGTTCAACTTGGTCTGTTTGGTTCCACATTTTAATTAATGGCTTGGGTGGTAAGAGGGAGATGTAGATTGAATATTACATGTAGCCAATGAAGCCGTGAAGAGAAAAGAAAAGTAAAGGAGTGTGCAAGTGGATATTCGATGACACAATCAGGACCCCAAGACATCTTAAAAGATCAAAAACAAAATAATAAATATAAGGATGAAAAATAAGAACTAATATAAAAATTTACATTTTGGATCTAAAAATACCAACTTTACAGGGATGATGATTCACAGTAGCATATGGAAGAAAAAAAGTTTAAGGAGTTTACTACATTCCAGGCTCAATGGGTCAACCTTTCTGTGTGACTTCTAAAAATGTCATTGCCATCTTGCACTGCCTTAGAGGTATCAAGTACAAGCTAAGTTTATGATAACCTTACTTCTACTTTTCACTCATAAATGATGTTCGGTCTAGAGATTAAAAGACTCATTTATGAAAAATATCAGATGATTTCAAATGTGTAAAAGATATTAACCTTGTTCTATATAACTCCAAATGGCAAAATAAATTTGAGCTACAAAAAGGACATTTTAGCTGAAGGAATGAAAACTTCTTTTATGCAACCTGAGCTTTTGTGTATCTGTGAAACAAATATTTATTGTGTAAAGTTCTGTGTGAGGATCTGGCATAGTAAGGTAATTAGGACATGCTCTCTGCCTTCAGTGGTCTCCTAGACAAAAAAAAAAAAGTTAGCCTTGTATTTATCCAGAGAGGACATAACCTTTTACAGGAAGTAATAAGGTAGCTGTTAAGGAAATTTTCAATTCAATGTGTGGCGGGCAAAATTCTAAGATAGATCCCCAAATCCTTATTCCTGATTACGCAGTTATTTAATCAAACACTAATTTAGGTGTTTCTTCAAACTTAGAAGTTTGAAGATGTAAATAAGTTCCCAAATCAGTTGACTTTAGCCAGACAGATTATCCAGGTGAGTCTGATCTAAACAGGTAAACTCTTAAAAGAGATTGTACTGTCCCTCGAGAAAGGGATTCAAAGTATGAGAAGGATTTAGTGCACCATTGGTGCTTGAAGTTGGAGTAGGCAATATGGCAAGGAATGCAAGCAGCTTGTAGAAGCTAATGTAATCCTTGACTGAGTACCAGCAAAGAAAGAGAGACCTGAGCCCTCCCTCAGCAAGGAACTGAATTCTGCTAACAAGGTTGAGCTTGACATTCATTGCTGGTGGGAATATAAGGGGGTACAGCCATTGTGGAACCCAGTCTGCAGTTCCTCAGAAAGTTAAATATAAACCTACCATATGACTTGATTATCCCACTTCTACATATATACCCAAGAGAATTGAAAGCAGGGCCTTGAACAGACATTTTCACACTGATGTTCATAGTGATATTTTAATAATTGCCAAAAGATGGAAGCAACCGAAGCGTCCATCAACTGATGTATGGATAAATAAAATGTGGCATATACACAGAATAGAATATTGTTCAGTCATGAAAAGTAATGAAATTTCAATGCAAGCAAAACATAGATGAAACTTAAAGACACATGCTGAGTGAAATAAGCCAGACACAAAAGGACAAGTATTGTATGATTTCACTGATATTAAATAACTAGAGTAAACAAACTCAGAAAGCCAGAAACTAGATTATAGATTACCAGGAGCTGAGTTAAGGATAGGGAATGAGGAATTAATGCTTAAATTGTATTTGGGTTGATGAAAAAGTTTTGGTAATGGATGGTGGTGATGGTAGTGCAACATTTGAATGAGGAACAGCAATGAATGAAATATTTGAATGTGATTAAAAGGGAATGTATATACATTTCTAGAATAAAGATTAGACAAAGAAACAAAAACATAGGACTGTAGAACACAAACAGTGAACCCTGATGTAAACCATTGACTATAATTAATAGTACCATTGTAAAAATAGTTTCCATCAATTAGAACAAATGTACCACACTAATGTAGGTTGTTAAAAGTATGGTGGCATACAGAAATTCTGTACTTTATGCATGTTATTCCTGTAAACTTACAGTTAAAAGTAAACTCACTAATCTAAATAAAATTAAAACCCACTAAAAAAACCCCAATAATAATGAGCTTAGAAAATAGATTTCTTGCCTTCTCCTCTCCCCACACACCTCATAACTTTCAGTTGAAAACTCAGGCTAGCTTATACCTTGATTTCAGACTTGTGATTCCTTGAACAGAGAAATCAGTCACACTCTGCTGGACTTCTGACCTACAGAAATGTGAACTAGTAAATGGTTATTGACTTCAGCTACTAAATCAGCAATAATTTGTTTAACAGCAATAGAAAACTAACCCAATGTGTTGGTTGACCATTTTCAGATTAACCAGTCATCAGTTGAGGGAAGGGCCAAGATATGCTTTGAGGACAGCCTCTTCTCTTTCGCCTCTGGATTGTAGAATGGAGATCTAATGGAAGTCAGAGGCAAATAACAAAGAAACTAATTCAATTGATTATTAAGAACAATAAGGTTGATCAGAGTCCCAAACCAGAGATACATATTCAAAGCTGTAAACATACAATGCTTAAAGACATTTAAATGCTACCTCATCAGGCCTCAGATTGCCATAACATGTTCACCACTGAAACAAATAGCTGGTACCTTTTCCAGTTAAATGTTTATTACTCTATGACTTTAAGAAAATAATTCTCAAACTGACTGTTTCATAGCACTTTCATAGAGTGACAAAAGAAAAAATACATATATATACAAAACACTAAATCCATAAGAAATTTTACCCTTGAATTATAATTTCTATCTTTCAGAAGTTTAGAAAACATATATGCTATAAAGGTTTACTTCTCCTAAATACTTAGTTGCCTTCATATTGGTTCAACTCATTCATTTAAAACATTTTTTGCTCAAATTTAAAATTACTAAAATTTTTGTTGCTGACTTTTTCAGACAGATGCCAGAAAGAAAGTGGAAGGGTTTTTTAAAACCCACTATTGTCAGATCTCAGAGAAAGAACTTCACATATAAAAGGGACTTTTTAACCAGGGGAGTCTCAGCTTCTTTTGCAGAACCAGATGTGGCAGCAAGATAATCATCACAAGGTTTATGGTTAAAGGATCTTTGAGAACCCCAAACATGCCGATGCTGCCCCCACCAGAAGGCCTGCTGGATAACCCTTGTCAGTGCATGCAGTTGCATATCAAAGGAGAGCAGTGCTTCAGAAGCCCAGCAACCACTTAAATCATAAGTTAACAAGCCCCCATCCAATCAAGGTACAACACACCATGTAGTGGCACCCTCCCCTCCTGGTGCAAGTCTCCTTTAAAAATCTAACTTTCAAAAAGGGAGCTGGAGCCATTTTCTTTCCTTTCCTGGCAGGTTTCACTGGCTCCCACCTGCTTTCTCCCTTCAATAAATCTGTTAAGCTTTGGCTAGCTGTCCTGTAGGGATTTCTGACTTAACACCTATCTCTTAGATTTCTACCTGATGGAGGCTACAAACCCCATCTATAGTGCTGTCACTCTAGTGATTTAGTGAGTATAGAAGATCCTAAATCAGATATACTTTTTTTTTTTTTGCATGGTCAGACACCGGGAATCGAACCCAGGTATTTGACATGGCAGACGAGAGCTCTGCCAGTGAGCCACCGTGGCCCGCCCCAGATATACATTTGAAGACCTCAGGCCAAATGTATAATTTTATTTCCATATGTTAGAACATTATTTTTAGAAGGAATTAATAACAGAATGCCTCACTGAAGGAAGGCCCAAATGACAAAATCTTTGTTTCCCTGTACCAAACATTCAAAATTTAGAAGAAAGCATAACTTTCAAATCTCAAGTGTTGTAGAAATACTTCTATTATGAGAAAAGAAACATCAGCTGTGTTAAGGACTTTAATTAACCACAATGAACAAAGATGTTTTTATTTCTTGTTACTTTGAAAGAATGTGTATGTGTATGCCTATATATATAACATGTATATCTATATCAGCTATGTCTACATTTATACTCTTAAAACCTCTTTTGTCAATTTCTATCCTATTAAACTTCAATAGAAATTTCCACTCCTATTCTATCCTATTCAACCTTTAAAGATATGTTACAATATCCTAATAATGGGTAATATTCCACAATTTGAATTACTTTTCCCTTGTGGGCCCTAAATTGTGAGTGACTATCTTTATTTATAAGGTGGCATTAAGTAAGCCTCTCATTTATAACCATGCTCTACTCATAAGCAAGCATTCAGTATTCCTCTTCTCAGTTGTAAAAAAAGTACTTACTGAAGATGAATTTCTATTCAGCTTGAAATGTTTTGCTGTTTCTCATTCCACTTGTTAGCACGCAGTGATTGGCAAGTTACCCTCCAGACAGGGTACCATCTTCTATGTGTCGGTTTAAGAGTAAGTGTTCAATAAACCATAACCAAAAGGAAATATATAAATCTGTTTTGAAATGCAATAAATTCATAAGCCATGCTACTCCCCAAGGCCTGTGGGAGCATATATATCATACAACATCACTGTAAAACTATAAAGATTTCAAGCAGTTAGCAACGGCTGAGAACACATGGCTGAAAGCCTGGCTAAAGATGGGCAGTGCATGATGCCCTCGACAGAGCCAGTACAAGGTCTTTGGGGGTAGTTGTGTTTGTTTTCCTAGGCAAGTGAAAGGGCACAGCAGGAGCTGGCATCTAGCATCTTTTGATTTTAAGTTGCAGAGCACTCAAAACCATCTCCAACTCAACTCTGGGTTCTATTTGTTCTCCCTTGTGCATTACCTTCTTTTATTTTTTCACCAGCTCTGTAGGGTTCCCGTTTTCCACAGCTCAGGATATGAAGAAACACTAACTTGTCCAGCAGATGCAGTAGATGCATCAGGGGAGGTGCAAGGAAGGATCTGCTTCCACACTTTCAAGTCTTACTGTCTCATGGCCATAGCATTCAATCCAGTGCAACCACATTCAAGCCCAGCCTAATCTGTGGACACAGTTGTGCTTTAGGTCACTAATATTTGCTCTTATCTTTATGATTTTCTTTCTGCTACTTTATTTGGATGTATTCTGTTATTCTTTTTCCAATTTCTTAAGCTGTATGCTTAAGTCATTTATTTTTTAGCTTTTTTTCTTTTCTCATATAAGAATTTTAGACATCAGCTGCTTCTCACTAAGATCTGGTATGTTAAATTTACTTATTATTTGATTGTGCACATTTCCTATTTTTTATTAAGAATTCTTCCATGACTCAGCTATTTAAATATTTCATTCCCCCAAAAGTATTTCTTATTATTTGATTGTGCACATTTCCTATTTTTTATTAAGAATTCTTCCATGACTCAGCTATTTAAATATTTCATTCCCCCAAAAGTATTTCTTTCAATTCTCTTTTTGTTATTAATTTTTAATAATTGCATTTTGGTTGAGAGTATGGTCTGCATGAAACTGACACTAACATCTGGTGGCATTTACTTAGTTATAGTTCATGATAATGGCTTATTTCATGGTCAATTTTTATAATTTGTTCCATTTTCTTGTTACTCATTTGGAAGTCATGTACCCTTCTTTTACGTATTATTCTAGTTTCATTTAGTCTATTAGCATTATTTTAGTCATTGTCCTGGAAATCTTGATATAACTTTAATAAAACTAAAATTAAATACTCTCAACAATCTTCTTAAATAAAACTCTTCTTCTCCAGCCTATTTTAGCCTGATTCAATTTCTTCCAGTTTGTGTGCTATTTTTGTCAAGTCTTTGACTTTTTGAAATTTTTTACCCCACCAATTATATATTCTTTTGCATTTAAATACTTGTTTAGGTTTAACCAAATGCACATTACGTTTTCTATTTTTACAAATAACTTGCATCTTACACCTTCCTTTTGAGATATTTTCCCAAAATATAATCTTTAGAAATGTTTCTAATGTCATTTTTCTGAGGGTAAGCTCAAATTTTGTCTAAAAATGCCAGTATTTCACTCTCCATATTGAAAATTAGTAGATACTATTGTTTTCTGCAGTTTGAAGTCCCCATTTCTCACTGGTATTGTTGATGTGAAAAAGTTAGGTGTCCGTCAAACCGCAATTCCATTTGGTTGCCTCTAAATCTGACTTTCACTTCTGGTCATCTGCATTTTCTACACAGTGTCTGGTGTTGGTCTTGCCTACAATACAGGTATTAATACCTTTTCATGTGCATATTGGCCATTGTTTTATCTTCTTTTAGTATGTGTCTGTTGAAATCTTTTACCTATTTTTACTGGATTTTTTTCTTTTTTAATTGCTTTATTAGAGTTCTTTGTATATTCTAAATATATCAGTCTACTGTGAGATATAGGTATCATATATATTTCTTCTACCATGGCTTATTTTCATTTTCTTAACATAGTCTTTGTTTTAATAAAGACTAGTTTGTCACTTTTTTCTTTCATGATTAGTGCATTTTTGTGTCCTAAAAAGTCTTTGACTGCTCCAAGGTCACAAGTTTTTCTCCCATTTTCTTTCCATTTTGATTTTAGGTATATAATCCATTTTGCATTATTATGACATTTTTTGGTATATTGTGAGGTAGGAGTAAAAAGAACTTTTAAAATATGCCACTAACTTTCTGTAGAATTTTTTTGTTTTACTTAACCCAACTGGTAGTGCCCTTCTGTGGATCTAAATTTACATGGAATATCTCTGATTCAAACTCCAACCATGTCTGGGCCCAAGTTGTCATTTTTTTAAAAATATTTTTCATTGAGAAATCTTCACATATATATGGTCCATACATGCTGTACAATCAATGCCTCACAATATCATCACATACTTGTGTATTCATCACCATAATCATTTTTAGAGCATTTGCATCACACCAAAAAAGAAATAAAGAAGAAAAGGAAAAAGAAAAAACTCATACATCCCACACCCTTTATCTCTCCCTTTCATTGACCACCAGTATTTGAATCTACACATTTTTTACCCTTTATTCCCCTCCCCATTATTTATATATTTTTTATCCTTTTTTTTTGCATTCATCTCTCCTTACTCTGGATAAAAGGAGCATTAGACACAAGGTTTTCACAATCACACAGTCACACTGCAAAAGCTGTATCATTATATAATCATCTTCAAGAATCAAGACTACCAGAACATAGATCAATGGTTTGAGGCACTTGCCTCCAGCCACTCCAATACACCCTAAGCCAAAATGGGATATCTATATAATGTATAAGAATAACTTCCAGGATAACCTCTCAACTCTGTTTGAAATCTCTCAGCCACTGAAATTATATTTCGTCTCATTTCTTCCTTACCCCTTATGGTCAAGAAAGCTTTCTCAATTCCATGAGGCCAGGTCCTGGCTCATCCTGGGAGTTCTGTCCCATGTTGCCAGGGAGATTTACACCCCTGGGGATCATTCCCCACATAAAAAAGAGGGCAGTGAGTTAACTTGCCATTTCACCTTAGAGAGAGAGAGAGAGAGAGAGAGAGAGAGAGAGGCCACATCTGACCAATCAAAGAGATTCTCTGGGAGTGACTCCTAGGCATAAATATAAGTAGGCTTATCTTCTCTTCTGCAGGAATAAGTTTCATAGGGTCAAACTCCAAGATCAAGGGAGTTGACCCACTGCTTGGAGAATATCAGGAATTTCCATGATGGGGAGGTTTAATATTTCATCCTTTCTCTCTTCCCCAGTCTCCCAAGGGGACTTCGCAAGTGCTTTTTTATCTATTACCCGAATTACTCTGGTATATATTGGGGAAGCACACAAACCTGTATAAAACAGCGAGATCTCCTGCCCTATTCAAGATCCCATGCACTTAGATTATTCAACTAAACTGACCACACAAATTAAAATGCATATTAAAATATATATTTTGCACCAAATAAACATCTCTCCTTTTGGTCTCACATGGAAGTTGAAGTTTCAAAATATGGACCATATTTTCCTCTATCCTGCGTTCTGATTTACCTTAGTCTTATCCAGATCAGCTTCATTCATATCTCTAGTCTCAGTCTGATCATTTTTTCAACTTTTTTAGCAATTGCTTGGGTAATGCTGACTTTTATAACTTTCAGAGCTCTAACTTTCAGTCTCAGGTGTCCCATAAACACCTGAAGTTTCTGGGAATGGCCAGGTTACATATAAACAGCTCAGTATCTCAGATTTTAGAAACAATGTTTATAATTTCTGAATGTATGTGACTTCTGTAAGAGTTTACAATCCAAGACCCTTTACAATAGGCCCCAACCTGTGTAACCCATGCTGTCAACTTCAATTCTCTGAGTTTGTACATTATAGTTATTCCATATGAGGGAGACATGATAATATTTGTCTTCTTGCTTCTGCAATTTCATTTATCATACAGCCCTTAAGTTTCATTCACCTACTTGCATGTTTCACAACTTCATTTATTCCCGAGTCTTTTTTTGCCCTTTCCCTGGCACGTTATATTTTTAAAACATTTTTTATGATAAAATATAACATATATAAAAATCAAAGTAATAAAACAGCAATAATTTTCGAAGCACACCTCGTGATTACAGAACAGATCCCAGAGTTTGTCATGGCTACCGTTCTACCATCTCTGATTTTTCCTTCAAGCTGCTCCAAACACTGGAGTCTAGCAGGAATATTAATATAGTGACTCAGTGGCTATATTCATTTGTTAAATCCCATTTTTTCTGCTATACCTCCTCCTCTTTTTATCTTCCTCCCAATCTATAGGGATTTTTGCACAATGTCCGGTCTCACTTTTTCATGTTGAGCAGGGGTCTCCACACTAAAGGATAGGGGAATGAAATTAAATGATAATCTTGGAGAGGCTGGTGCCTTTGAGTTTCAGGATTTATCTGATTAGGAACCCTCCAGGAATTATATGCTCCAAGAAAGCGAACTTAGTGCATGAAACCTTTACGTAGTGTCAGTTCAAGCCCTAAGTGTTTTCAAGAGTCAAGAGGAGTAATGTTCACTGGGGTTTAGCAAGCTATGCAATTAGAACTATCTAACTGAAACTTGCATAAAAGTAGTCTCCAGAACAGCTTCTCAACTCCATTTGATCTCAGTCACTGACACCCTATTTTATTACACTTCTTTTCCCCCTTTAGGTCAGGAAGGTGTTGTCCATTCCACTTTGCCAGGCCCAGACTCATCCCCAGAAGTCATGCCCCACATTGTCAGGGAGATTTTCACCCCTGAATGGCTTGAACCATGTAGTTGGGGTCGGAGGGAGGGTGATGATTTCACTTGCAGAGTTGGGCTTGGAGAGAAAGAGGTCACATCTGAGCAACAAAGAAGCTTCCTGGAAGCAACTCTAAGGTCTTGTTTGGGTAGTCTTAGCTTCTGCATTATAGAAACAAGCCTCATAAGGGCTACCCTTGAAATCCAGACCTTGGCCTGTTTTCTTAGGAGTCCCCAATGGTTGAGAGGGCACCAGGAGTTTCCCAGATGGGAGAGCTTAATAATTCCATATATATAAAATATATATATATATTTCCTTTCAGACACTCAAGAAATGGTACCAACACTCTTCAATTATCATCTACCATAGTCAAAGCTGTATCCAGGTATTATATTAAGCTATACAGAATTACAAGGACTCATTCCTGTTCTGGACACCAGGAATTTAGGTTGTTTAAATAACCTATCCAGAGAGGTTAATTTAAATTACATGTTTTATGAAAATTTAGGTTCTAGACATACAGCATTTTTAAGATCCAGGCCCTGCAAATTTAATGGTGAAAAGCAAAATGGTTCCTCACTAAAATCAAGATCCAGGCAAGATAGATGTTACTCTTACCACTTTTATTCAGCATTATACTAGAGGTCCTAGCTAAGGTAATAAAGAAAAAATAAGAAGCAAATGAACTGAAAAAGATAAATGAAACTTCATTTATTTCTGGATGACATGATCATATATATGTCTAAAATCCTACGGGATTCATAAAAGGATCCTAGAACTAATAAGTGAGTTTAGCAAGATCACAATACAAGTCAATAAACAAAAATTAAACACATTTCTATAATATGGCAATGAATAATTGGAAATTAAAATTAACATTTATAATTATAAAATATGAAATGCATATCAAACTGCATTTAGTGCCTATATACTGAAAGCTACAAACATTACAGAGAAAACTTAAAGAAGACATATAAATAGAGAGATGTACCATGTTAATGTATCAGAAGACTTGATATTGTTAAGATTTCAGTTCTCCCCCAAATAATTCTATAGATTCAGTGACACCCCATCTGATAAAGGATGTGTGCCCCAAATTACATAAAACTCTTAAATTCAATGAAAAGACAAACACCCAGCTTAAAAAATGTGGGCAAAACAGTTGAACAGACACTTCACAAAAGACTATATACAAATTGCTGATATACACATGAAAATGTACTCAATATTATTAATTCTTTAGGGAAATGTAAATTAAAACTTCTTTGAGATACTATTACTCACCCATTAAGATGACTAAAATTCAAAACAAATAATACCAAGCATTATCAAAGATATACAGCAATTCGAAATCTAATACACTTCTGGTCCATTCCACCTCCAGATATTTACCTGAGAGAACTGATAGTGTATGTCCATCCAGAGACTTGTATATATATATACAAGAATATATATATATATATGGTCACATCAGTTTTATTCATAAAAGCCCTGAGCTGGAACAATCCAAATATTCTTTAACAGATGAATAGATAGACAAATTGTGGTGTGTCCCTCTGATTGCATGTTATTTGGCAGTACAAAGATTGAACTATGGGGCAGGCCATGGTGGGTCAGCAGGCAGAATTCTTGCTTGCCATGCCAGAGACCTGGGTTCGATTCCCAGGGCCTGTCTATGCCAAAAAGAAAAAGAAAAAGACTGAACTATGGATCATTCCCATATATATTACACTGAGGGAGAGAAAAAAATCCTGTATATTATATATATGATTATAGAAAGCAGATTACTGATTGTTTGCAACGAGCGGAGGGTCAACTGATTGGGAAGGGGCATAGTATGGAGGTAATAATGCTAATATGAGTGTGAACATTTGTCAAAACTCTTCAAAACAGGCCCTTAATATAGGTGCATTTTACATTAATTAAATTCTGCCTCAGTAAACCGACACTAAAAGCAAACAACAAAAATGAAAGCAAGCCCTAGGCAGCCAGGGATTATTAGATAGTCCAAGGGCAATAGCCTGCTCTCTTATTTTTGTTGATTTGTTCTTTCCTGCCAATCAGCCTTACTTTCTTGCACTAAAGACATCAAAACTAAACTAAACATTTTTGTCATGGACTTTTCAGAGAATGGTTTTACATTTGCCTTTTTGCCTCCTTGGTCTTTCCAAACTGACACTTTTACCCCAATAGAATCCTTCTTTGATGATTATTTCATATCTTATCTCATATGTTGGAATAAGCTTTACCAGGTTAACGCATATACTAGAAACTCAGTAATATTTATGCTGCCATATATTATCATTGTTTCACACCTTAAGTCATGAAAATATTCCAGAATCTGAAACTCTTCTCTGTAGAGTTTTACTTTCAGCTCCGTAAACTCTAGCTCTAAAGCAGAAGAACCTTAGTACATCTAGGTAGCTGTTGGTCTTAGAGCCTCTGGTTGAATTATTTCATAAGCCAATATAGTATTTCTCATGTAAACCATGTATTTTTATGTTCTGGACTCAATATTGAGCTTTAAGTTTATGCACAATAGACAATATTTAGAGATAAATGTTGGCAGTTACCAATCTCAACACATTTATTAGATAATTTTGTTTAGTTGTTTGCTCTTGTCTTTCAAAAGCCTGGTTTCCCCTTTTAATTCCTGTTTATTTCCAGCAACTACTACTCTAATTCAGAGAAAGATGGGTTTATTATTCTTTTTGCCTAGATAATATCTTACTTTATTCCAAAACACTTAAAAGTAAGCAGCAGGTAAATAAATACATTTATTAAAACAGCACGGAAAAAGAAACATTATGATTTTATTAAAATTTATCACATTTTTATAGAAAGAAATTGTATTTTTAAAATAGCATTCTTCCAAAGAAAGAACATGATATGTCATATTCATGAATTCAATATATAGTTATTGTCATCTATATCTTAAGCCCAGAGCTAGAAACAGGACATTGAAAGACAAATTAAGGAATGTTAAAACTGAAGAAATTATATAGCATATAGAATAGTAAAGTCAAACTTTATTGCTATGAGAATATATTTAAAACTGAAAGAGAGTAATGGGAGAGGCTGTGAGATAGTGAAATATGTAATTCTGAAGCCAGCTTATAAAAGAATGTGTCCACTTTACTCATCAGTTTTAGCATGCTTGACTTGAAACAAATACGTGAAACTGCAATTTGCTTTACAATAAGTAGCTAGCAGCCTACTTTGGGGAAAAAATGTTCCAGGAAGAAAGAAAACAAAGCAGAAGCAAACAATCTTTAAAATACCAAGGGAAACTGGCAAAACAATTCAGAAGCTTGCTGCCCTATTAACTGAGAATTTTCATGTTATTGGACTTTCCTCGAAGGGTATGGTTAGGCTGCACATTTTAGCATTATCCCAACTCAGCAATGTCGATTTAGCCTTCAAACCTGAGCGTGAGAAGAGAAAAGACCATTTCCTAAGCCTGTGCTATCACTTCTTACATTTCCTCCAGAATACAACTGCCTCATAAAATATTCCTAGGGTGACACATTGCTTGGTATGTCACTTTTATGAGTTTAGAGTATCAAGTTACAGGTACATTGGTCATATGGATACTTTGGCCTGTCAGTCATAGATTTTAGGTGCTCCCTGTGCTTAAATCTGTGAATTTCTCTCTGAATCAATCAAGAAAATCTTTTTCTTCACATAGTACAGTGATGAATAGCTGGCTGGCGAGTCTTTGGCTAACCTGATTCCTCTTCGCATTTTAGTGTTTTGAAATGTGTAATTTAAGAACAGTCATATTGCCTAAAATATTGCAGAAATATTTCTCCAAATACAGGTGTTTCTACAAATGTGTCCTTCATTAGTTTGGAGACTATAGGTTAGATATAATCTTGATAAATTACTTGAGCTACAGGGTCAAGACTACATTTTTTGTTGTTCACCTAACGACAACACCCAAATGTGTGCTGTCTTCACTTTTACCCTTTCTTATTAGTTGCTTATGAGTGATGCTAGTATATAATTTGGATAGTTCTTGATCCTGAACTTCTCATCAATTTTCAGCTTTAATAAATCTCTCCTATCTTTGCTCCTATTCTACCAGGTTGTTAAGCAGCATTTTAGACTTTCTGTATAACATTTGTACAACTGTAAAATGTTCCATTCTTTGCACAGAGTAAGCTATACAAATGCGTTTAACGCCTAAATCATTTTATAAATCATTTTTAGTAGAGAACTCCAGTGGAGTTAAATTTCCACAAGGGTTGATGAATTAAAGCTGAAACACAGTTTAAAATAAGTATCTTGTTAACTGATATATATATATATATATATATATATATATATATATATATATATATATATATATATATATATATATACATATACATTTCTTCCATGGTAAGTTGGAGTGAGCTTCCATAGCAAAAGGTAAAAGAGAAGAGAGGCCTATTGGCATCTTTTGTTGCAAACCTGGATCTAAGGAAATGCAACTATTTGCTAGTGCTACTGCAAGCAGAAATCGGAATATATTTAAAACTGGGAAATCTGTCAAAATCAACAGATCCTTTGATTTCAGGGAAAGAACACTTACTGCTCTGAAACAATTCTACTGCAAGCTAGCTTGGGTTAACAAGACATCTTTTGTTGCCTGTTAGTGACTGTAACAATCCTTGCTTCTAATATTTATTTCAATGTGCTTCATGAAACAATATTTAGAAGCATACATGTAGAATTAATGGGCACATGAGAAGACACTCTTCTTAATTAGTACTGGTTAGCCTTTTCTCTTCTCCAAATGGTGTCAGCCAGGATTAATATTTCCATTTTGCAGAGAGAACTGGTTAGATTAACTTGCCCAGAGTCTCACTACGTTTTTTCCTTAGGCATATCTTTGTTACAAGATGAATTAAGCAGTTTCTGATTCAACTTCTCCGGACAATCTTTAGTAGCAGGAATCCTCCCCGCACTTAAATGACTTAGATGAGGAAACGTTAAATTTTGACATAGGAAACATTAAGAATCACATAACTTAAGAACGTATAAAATGTGACTGACAACTGAAGGCAATGGTAGCCACCTAGCCTGTGCCCCAATAATAATAATAATAATAAAATTAAACAAAGGAGAGCTACACAAAAGTCACGCCTTTAAAATACTTTGGAAACAGGGAATGTGGAAATTCCAAAGTAATTGTAAATGAAAAGAAAAAAAATCACTAAATCCTAGTGTGCAATCTTTTTATGCTTCCAACCTCATAATTCCTTGCCTATAGTCTCTTTGGTGGGCAAAGGCATGAAAAACTATGGGGAAGAGAGAAAAGGGAAGTGTTAGGTAGAAAATAGGTACAGAGGGGTGGAGGAGAATGTCGAGGTGGGGGCTGTGAGGTTCCGGCTGAGGCTGGCGATAGAATGTCCTGAGCCAAACAACTGAGCTGCACAGTTCGGTCAAGGAACAACATGACTAGGTCAATTGTTGCATGGCGGAGTGAAGGGAAGCACGGGCAGCATAGAGACATAAGGCCGCCTCGGTATAGGCATGCGCAGTTCAGAAAGCCCCGTTGGTATAAGCATGCGTTGTACATAACGCCGCCTCAGCATGAGCATGCGCAATATGGAGACATAAGGCCGCTTCATCATGAGCATGCGCAGTACAGAGACATAGGGCCACCTCAGTATAAGCATGCGCAATATAGAGGCATAAGCGTCCTCAGCATAAGCATGCTCACTGTGCCCAGCCATTGCCTTAGAAAAGGGTTTAACTCTGGGAGGAAGGGGCCAGCCTGCTCAGGCTGAGCCCACCTGTAAGGGTGCTGTGCTTGGTGATGTCTGTCCTTGCTTAATAAAGCTGATTTCTGAAAGCCACCTGCATGATTGACAAAATTCTTTTCACCACCGCTTCACCAAGGTATTAGAAGCTGGGAAGAAGCCTAATGTCGACCTAAAATTGTTGTACAAAAGACCAAGCAAGCTCTAAGCCTTGAAAATACAAAAAAACACACCTTCCTGGCAGCCCATAGCTTAGACTACAGGGAACGAACGGACCTCAAAATATGCACAGTTTGGGGGAAAGTGACAATTTAAATAGGGGTCTTTGAAAGGCAAAGTTTCTGGAAGATAAAAGAATGTCAAAAGAAAGTAAGAGCCCTCTGGCAACTAAGTGGTGAAGGGAGAAAGGAGGAAACAGGAAGGAAATGTAGGTTCTAGCAAAGAGAAAGAGGATTCATATGCCCTTCCTTTACCCAACGCCATAAAAATCTGCTAACATATTGGGACTTTTAAAAATATAAATCTTGTAAAACAACCTAAAACCATAAAAAGTATCAAACCATGAAACAAACTCAAATTAAGGGACATTAAATAACTGACACTACTCTTCAAAAATGTCAAAGTCATGAAAAACAGGGATGACTGATGAACTGCTGGATTGGGGAGAATAGGGCACATAAAAAAATGGACTGTGGAACCCTGATTGAATACTGGAACAGAAAAATTAAAAAAATAAAATAAATTGAACATTAGAGGAAAAGCAGTAAACGTTGAATGAAGTATGTAGTTTAGCTGATAATATTCATAATGCTAATTGTACTATGGTTATATTTAGCATTAGGGGAAACTAGATGAAAGGTATACAGCAATTCTCATTTACAACTTTTCTTTAAGCTAAAATTTATTTCAAAATAAAAAGTAAAAAAAAATTATTTATTTTCTACTGTAATGGTGTTTATATATCTAATCAAATAGTAAATATTTTCACATAAAGCAAATTGGACTTACCTATAGCTAAATAACTTGTCATTAAGCTTGTCATAAATGTGGAAAATTTTTTGCATAGTGGATTATATGTGCTATTGAAACCAGTTACTACTGTGCAATATAATATTACATTAAAATTATGTGATGATTTTCTTTCAAGCTAACATAAAAGCCAATATGGAAGAGAAAAAAAAAAGAACCATCCTTAAGTCTGAAAATGGGCCCTGGAGCTGAGATAAATCTAAGTGTTACCGGACAAAGGCCGTGGATTCTTTTGCCCTACACACTCAATAACCAATTCCTGAGACACCGGGGTTTCAAAGAGAGAAAGAGTTTATTAGGAGGTGCGTAATAGGAGAGCAGATGGCCTAGCAGCCCAAAATCTGTCTCCCTGCTGAGTTTAGAGGGTTCAAGGTTTTTAAGGATTTTAGCAAGGGGAGATGAGTTCATTTCAAATAGCAAGTTCAAAGCAGAAAAGGAGACAGTGTTATCATTATTTCGATAGAAAAACATAAGTTGAAAGGAGGGGATGCAGAGCTGTCACTTCAGTTCTAAAGGTGCAAGCCAAAAGGAAGGGAGACACTTATCTTTCAATAGCAGAGTCTACCTGATTTGATTTACAAATGTCCAGGGCAGAAGCTACTTAATAGCTGACTTCAAATTCTTCATTAGCATTAGGTCCTTTTCCCTACAAGAAAATGACCAAAGTGAGTAACAGTTCTTACAGTCACAAAGTCACAAGATAAGGGCTTTTACAATCATTTCAGATATCAGGGCAGCTTATAGTTTTAGGGCTTTCAGGTATTCCCTTCTGTGTACTGCAATATTCCAGAGAGCAAAAAAGAATATGATTCAGTAATCAAAATCATCCCTTTAATCCTAATTCTTGGTTACACAAGTACATGTTAGAATAACATGAGTAAAGAACCCTATCTCTTGCTGAGAACACAATAATCATTATCTTCTTGTGTTCCCTCCTGAACAATAAATGCATTACAACTTTTTTATCAGTCAGGAAATCCTTGAAACTATTGCACCAATATTTCAATAGTCCTCATCAAGAAGTATTGAATATTTCATCTTGTCTGTGCCCTTTCCCTGAGGCATACCTGCTCTGATACTGAGTGGAATGGTAGGCAAATCACTTCACCTCTCTTCTTTTTTATTCCCTGTTTCATGATGCCCCATAGTTATGCCACACTGATGGCACAGAGGAAGTTTCTGATGATTATGCTTATCTTTATCAAAATCCAGAGGATTCATTACTTCTGCATGGTACCTCTCATTGCAAGTTTCCAGAGAATCAATCCGGGGCCTCCAGCTTTCTGACCTGACATTAGCTTAGATTTAAGATACCATCCTCCTATGAGCCTAAGGAAGTGTCAGAACATGGAGTCCTGTTAATCCCTTTAAGTCTCTCATTTCTATCAAATGATCTATGTGAGAATTCTTTACAGTGTCCTTGGCAGAGGAAACATTGGAAAACTCTTATATATTCATTAAGGATGAGGCAGAAGTAAATGCTCAATCAATGACAACAATGATACGTATCATTATAGTTAATGAAGGATTGCAATCTCCGTCCCTATGTCTGCCAAATTTTACAAGTGATACAAATTTTTCAACTTAATGAGTTGGATGGCAAATACGGCAATGGGGAATTGCCCAATGTACCTTCTCAGTAGAGATGTGTTTTGATCATTTAGGTGTCCTTGCTGTGATGGCCAATAGTTTTGATCTACTTTTCTCTAGATTCATGTTCTGACCCGTATTGAGATATCACTCTAGTTCTTGTGGCCTAGTATATTAAGTGCCTGTTTCATGAGAATGACATTTTAAGAGTCATTCTACTATAATGATAAATATCTAAGAATCCTATGAATGTCTCTGTGAAAAATCTCTTCTTCTCTGAATAACGTAATTGTATCATTTCTTTATCAAGGTCATCAAAATGTGTCAAGAGAGAGGGTATCCAATATTTCATAATTTAACTTCAACAAAGTTAAAAATGATGAGAATATAAAATAAAATAAATCCTGTGGAATAAAACTTTGAAAAAAATTCGTGCTTTTAAAGTAGGTCCTTGAATTCTTTTTTTTACTGTTTCCTCGTTAGATTGATAGGATCTGGACTTTTTTGCAAACAGACTTTATCACAAGCACAGGTAATTCATCACTGCCATGGCCCTCATTAATCTTATTTTTCTTTTCTCTGAAATACTACTTCCTGCTTTAACTCATATATTTAGAAAAGAATTAAATGTTGTCCCATCAAGTTGATCTATGTGCCTCAAATGTGTGTAAGATATTTTAAAATCTTTGTCACTTACTTGTCTTTTGACTTATTCGTATAAGCAATATGAATATTTTTTCCTGTTCAAGAAGATGGAAGAATAAGGGTTCTTAGCTGCTTTTCCTATTCGGGGCTGTTTATTACCTGATTTGTAAAATCAAAGAAAGTCATGAAAACAGGAAAGAAACTAGATTTGAAACAGTCAATTAAAATAGAATAATACTGTTATAAGAAGAAAGAAAATGAAAATATCTTTTTTCAAATATCCTTCTGATTTGGTAGGTATAGAAGATAAACTACCTGAGGATGAATAATACATTAATTTTTTTCTTGCTTACCATATTAGTACTTTGAAACCACTTTAAATGTACTACATTTGTACGTTAAGAAAAAAAGATAATTTTTTTCAAATTTGTTCTATGAATTTGTACAAGCGCCTAATAGATAACAGGGCCCTAATAATTACAGTCCGTGAGATACTGGTGAATAATCAGATTTTTCTGAATGCTTCTTTGCATACGAAGATGATATTCAATAGAATGAAGGAAAAATATCAAAACAATAAATTACAATTAGATCTAAAGAAGGCTTTAAAAAATCAGATCTCATATAAGTTTTGGTAACTAATATAAACAAAAAGAAAATATGATCAATATACAAAAATTTTTCCACAAATTGAAATGGAAAGAATAAATGTCTTATATAAAAATGAGTATAAACTAAATAATTAGGAGAAAAACAATTGCAAGTGACTAATTAAACATCACTCATAAGTTAAGCAAAAATTTCAGCTATCATTATATCCATTACTGGGGAATTTGGAAAAATGGTTATTCTTATGTACCACTGGTGAGACTACACAAAGATATTTTGGAAAGAAATCTGGCTTATCTATTAAAATTTAAACTACCATATTCTCTCACTTAGCAATACCAACTTTTGCGATTCCAATCTACAGAAATAAAGGAAAGATATATGAAGATATAAGGATATATATATATATATATAAGAATTTTTACTTGAGTAATTTTTTCTGCCAAAGAAAATTTGAAAATGCCTAAGTATTCACCAATAGAGAATGATTGACAAAATAATATATTCCATGCTAGGGAGTATTATATATCAATCAAAATAATGGATCAAATCTAATTTCTCTTTCTCTCTGTCTTTCTTTGTTTTTCTCACTCTCTCTCTCTGTCTCTCTGTACCTCTCTCTCTCTCTATATATATATATATACATATGAAAGGAAAGCATTATTTTTAATACAAATATAAGCTATAGAATATGTATGGTAGTTTTATTCAATTTTGTCAATACCAAATCCGTATGTTTTGATAAACATAAAGAACAGTGTGGATATAAACATCCTATACTCTTAAGTATTTCTGTGGATTACACTGAAAAGAAGTGTAGGGAGTTGGTTATTAAATATATATTCCTCTGTTACTTGATTTGCTAGGGAAAGCATTATTAACTTTAATAGAGTTCAAAAATCAAGGAACTCCTCATGTGCAATCCCACCCCCCTTTTTTTGCTTGTAATTATTCTTATCTTAGTTTTTTGCTGTCAATATTAACTATCTAACAGCTTTATTTGAGAAGGTGTACTCAGACAGCATTAGATTTATCTCTAATTCTACCAGTCAGAGGTCTGTTCTAATGACTTTGAGGTTCTTTCCTTATGAAACTTTTCCTAGCCTATGTGTTCCAGTAAGCAAATCTGTAACAGTGATAAGAATATGATGTGGGGATGCTGTTTTCCTCAGAGGAGTGTTCAATCCACACATAATCCCTCTGAACATTTAATCCCTAGCCTCCCCCCCCATTTCTTCCTTCACCATAGCCAATACTGTGATGAGCCATTCTACTAGTAGGAATGTACTTCCCTACTTAGCATGTTGGTTTGGGGAAAGTTTGGTAGTCACTGATCCCTAAAATGCTTTTGCAGATCATACAAAGTCAAAGATGATCAACTCTGTTCAGCAGAATAGATCAATTCACTCCAAATATAAAGGCATGAATTTGAAAGATAAGAATAATTTCATTTTTACTGCTATGCTAAAAGGGTATCATCACAGACTTTTAGACTGAAGTAGAATTTTCCATTTTACAAAAGGGCAAATTAAAGCCAAGAAAGTGAAGTGGTCTATTCAATATCTCACACATTAATGGTTAACTGTAATATGATTTAATTCCAAAGGTTCCCGGGACTTCTCTGAAGTGTATGTGAAAAAGATTCTTTTTGTCTGAAGCAGAAGCTCAGTCCAAGCCTGAAGAGGAAGAAGGATCCTTTGGCATCCAGATTGGTCTTCTTTAGTTGTAACTTTATTTCTCTCCTCTTTCATAATAAAGGGATTTTAGTACACTTTTGGCAGTGGAAAATCTTGCTGAACCGTTGGCTAACCTTCCTGATGCTGTTGGATAACCAATAGGCAGTGTGACACAGGCAGTGTCACTGCACCCCTGCAGTCTGTCTTCAAATTGCTCAGTACCATTTCTAATATTTTTCTCAAGAATCAGTCACATACCTGGAAACTGCTTCCTCAACTACCACCTGTGCCATTGTTCACATGCTCTTGGGTCTAGCATTAAGCCTCATAAGAAATAGCCCTGTGCTGGAAAATTCTAGAAACTGAAATCACTCATATTTGTGCCAGGCAATGCTTATAAACTTTTTTAGCCAGCTGGTGTTAGAAAGATGCAGTGTTATTCCAGGAGTACATTCAATTCAAAATACTTTACTGTGGAGACCAAAGCATTTTCGATGGAATTCCTGGTGGCCAGCATTTTCCTATTTAACAACATGGGCATATGGAGATAACAATTTTTGGTTTACTTTCCAAAAGGCCTTCCCTTGGTCAATGGAGTTATGTTGGGCTGGTGGTTGCTAATAAGCACCCAGAGCTCTCTCACAGCTGGGGCCAGCAGAGTGAACTTTTGCATGGAGCCAAAAGGCAGCTACTGACCTTAGTTTCTTAAGGTAGTGCTGGCTCTGACCCTCATAGTGGGACATTTGATATCTGCTACTGAATGAGAGAGAGGCATGGGAAAATTAAAGTGAGGGCACAAAGCCAAGTTAGATTAGATCTAAGGGCAGAAATGAGAAAGAGTTTCAAAAATAGATGATTGGGAAGAAAGCTTGCAATAATGCAGATTCCAATATGCATATGTCTATAGCAATTGGGTAGATATGTCCCCTGTAGATAAAGGAGTAGTCATATTAGAATCCCATTAGAGTCCTTTCACCCACATCGCATCATTTTGATTTTGACACGATACTTCAAGGTGGCAAAGGAACTGAAGGTCCAAGAGATTTAGTGATCTGTCTAAGGTCATCCAATTAGCAAAGGGAGAATATGGCATTTAAAGCCTATATCTTCTGATTTCACACAAACATTTTGTTACATCAATTACCCCTCTCTTTCATTAAAATCTATCTTTAATTTGTATTTTAAAAGGCTTTATATCAATGTTTTCACAATTTTGTCTCTCTTGGGGTTTCGAGTAGGAAGAATAAGAAACAAACAACGGATATGCTCAAGACCTATAGTCTTCCTGAAGATGGCTAGGACACAATTTGACGGTGTGATTGTGAATATGTGTGAGCATTTTGGAAAAGATAACACAGTACTTTTATCCTCTTCATAATGGCATTTTTAAGAACACATGACAAAATAAGTAAAAGAATAAAAAAAGGAAAAAACAGCACCTGAAACAATGGTCAACTGATTTTTGAAAAGGATGCTCTGGTAGTTTGAAGTTGTTATGCACCCCAGGAAAGGCCATGTTCTTTTAATCCATTCCTGTGGGTGCAGATCTATTGTAGGTAGGACCTTTTGATTAGGTTATTTCAGTTGAGATGCGACCCACCTCATTCAAAATGGGTCTTAATCCTCTTACTAGAGTATTTTTTATAAGAGGATAAAGACAGGAAGAGATGGAATTAAGAGGAAATTCTATGGAAATCTGGAGCTCATGGAAAAAGCACCAGAGAAGCTGAGAGGACACACTAACAGAAGAGAGTAAACCACTGAAGCCAGAAGCTGCAAGCAATGAAATCAGGAGAGAAAGAACAACAAATATCACCATGTGCCTGGCCATGTCCAGAGGAGTCTAAATTGCTTCTATCTTCAGAAAGAAGTTATTGTCCTGCTAATGTCTTAATTTGGGCACTTTTTATGGCTTTAGAATTGTAAATTGTAAGCTAATTAATTCCCATCATGAAAAGCCAGCCCATTTCTGGCTTATTGCATTCCAGCAGTTTGACCAAACCAAAACAGATGCCAATACCATTTCAATGAAGAAACAAAGGAAAATCTTTTCAACAAATGATGACAGAACAACTGGAAAACCACCTACGAAAGAAAGAAGTTTGACCTAACTAACACTATATACAAAATTTAAGTCAAAATGGATCATAGACCTAAATGTAAGAGCTAAAACTATGAAAATCTTAGAAGAAAATGTAGGGCAAATTTTCATGAAGCTGAGTTTGGCAATGGATTCTTATACATGATACTAAAAGCACAAGGAACAAAAAAAATTTTGATGGCATCAAAATTAGAAATTTTGAGTGTCAAAAGACAAAAGAAAGTAAAAAGACAACTAAGAAAGGGAGAAAATATTTTCCAAACATATATCTGATAAAAGACTTGTGCTTAGGATATATAAAAAATTCTTGCAATGAAATAATGAAAATATAAAATCCCAGTTAAAAATTGGCCAGAAAATGAATAGACATTTTTACAAGGAGAGATACAAATGTTTAATATGCACAGGAAAAAGATGTTTGGTGTTATTATTCATCGGGGAAATACAAATCAAAAGCACAATGAAGTACCACTTCATACTCACTAGGATGAGCAATAATAAAAGTGTTAGATCATAACAAATGTTGATGAGGATGTGGAGAAATTAGAACCCTCATATACTCGTGGTTGGAATGTAAAATGGAGTAAAAGTTGTGAAAACCAATTTGGCAGCTCTGCAACAATTAAATGCAAAGCTACCACATGACATAGCAATTAAACTCCTAAGCATATACCCAAGAAAAATGAAAGCATGTGTCTAAACAAAAACTTGTGCAAGAATGTTTATAGCAACATTATTAATAATAGCCAAACAGCCCAGATGTTCCTTAACTTATGAAAAGGGAAAAAAAATATGGTATAAATGCATACAATAGAATGTTATTTGGCCATGAAAACAAATGAAGTGCTGATACATGTTACAACATAAGTGAAATTTGAAAACATTATGCTGAGTGGGAGGTGCCATCACAAAAGATCACATAGTATATGATTCTACTCATAAGAAATATCCAGAATATGCAGATTTATAAAGGCAGAGTATATTAATGGTTGCTTAGGGCTGGTACAGGATGAGGAGGGGGGACGTGAAAGGCAAATGGTGTAGGGGTTTCTTTTTGTGGTGATGAAAATGTTCTAAAAGCGACTGTTGAGAGAGGAAGATCACTGGGTCTGGAAATTCCTAATCATGCCTTCAGTTTTCCTTTGAATGTTAAAGAAGGAAGTAAATCCATATTTACTAAAAGTTTGCTGGGCTAGGCATTATGTAGGTAATTTTCAAGCAAAAACAATCTCATTTACTGCACTTAGAAAACCTTCTGTTAAAGGTCTTAAATAGCTCCATTTTACTAAGGAGAAAAACAAGATCCTGAAGCTAGAATACAACAGGGATCAAAAGTATGGCTCTCTGACTCCAAAATTGAAAATTGTTAGTCAGATGGTAAATTCTTCAGATGCATAATCTGACTTCCCTCAAATCAATTGCCCCAAACTTCTAACAGATGTTGCTATTCTGAGAATCTGTCCAACAGACAAAATATTATGAAACATTTCTCCAGAGTTAGTTTTTGAAATATTGCATATTGACAATTATACATATGGCTATTGATTTTTTTCCCATTGATAAAACTGAAAGAAACATTCAATAATGGCTCTCTCACTATGGTTTAAACAGCAAGCAAGAATCCCAGGCAAATAATAGGTGATATATCAGTGCGGATTTAACTGAACTGAATAAAAAATCTCTACCTTCTAAGAACGAATATTCTATGTGTTTGCTTTAGGAAGAGATTTAAGAACCCATATGTACTCAAAAGAATTGAGAACCAGGAATCAAGTGGATAATTGTACACCAGTGCCGCATTATTCACAACAGCTGAAAAGTGGAAACAACCCAAGTATCCATCAACAGATGAGTGGATAAATAAACAAAATGTGGTATATACAAACAAAAGAATATTATTCAGTCATAAAAATAAAATAAAAAGAAATAAATGAAGTTCTGAGACATGCCACCACATTGATGAACCTTGAAAACACTGTGTTAAATAAAATAAGTCCAACACGGAAGAACAGATGTATAATTCCGCTTATCTGAAACATCTAGATGGGCAGATTCATAGAGACAGAAAGTAGATTAGAGATTATCATGGGCTGATGGAGGATGAAATGGAGAATTATCGCTTAGTGAATAGAGTTTCTGTTTGAAATGATGGAAAAATTGGGTAAGGGATAGTGGTGATGTTATTACAACATTTAAAAGTAGCTATTTCCAGGTGGGCCATGGTGGCTCAGCAGGCAAGAATGCTTGCCTGCCATGCCAGAGGACCTGCGTTTGATTCCCGGTGCCTGCCCATGCAAAAAAATAAAATAAAAATGAAAGTAGCTATTTCCACTGAATTATACATTTGAAATTTGTTAAAATGGAAACTTCATGTCATTATAGAATTTTAAAAATAAAAGTATAAATAAATGAGGACCCTGGATAATGGCTACACTTGACTATAAACCAAGTATACCACTTAAGCTTTGTATGCTTTTCTGTGTCTAAAATATTATTGACAAATACTTATTCAGTAAGGTAATTAAAGTTTTCAATACAAAGTTTGTAAAAACGAAGATGGGACCAAAAGTTGTGGGGTCTGGACAAGCTGCATTTTCAAAAAGATGCAGTTTTCATTCTAAATGTCTGTGTACTATTCGCTTTACTCAGACATTTAGAATGAAAACTTCATCTAATAGTACACAATAAATATAGCATGAGAAAAATGGATTTTGATGTAATTAATGGCGTTGACATTGGTTTGTCAAAGGAGAGCAGTTTCTCTGTAAATATTTTCAATAAAGAGACCACTTGAAAAAATAAAATAAAACCAATAAGTGATCTAGATTAAAACTAGACTCTGACTTCTATTTTAAATTCCAGTCCAACTAGCAGATTTTGGCCATTCTGAACTTCCCTTAGTTCCACATTTCTCCTGCTACCCCTTTATTTGGAAATCTACAAATTCTTCCTTTTACCAAACTTCTCTTATCTAAATACTTCTTAACTTTCAGTATCTTTAATAATCACTCTCGCTATAGACAGACAACTTGAGGCTATAGAAGCACAGAAGGGATCCTTTGAGATTAGAAGGAAACAGGAGCAGGGCCCTGTTACTGTGAAAGATTTGTGGCTTTCAAGAGTTGGTGTGAGGAATGTGTAACTGCTTGTAGCTTCCTCACTGATATGTCTGTACATTATTAGTCTAAGAGAAATATATTGTTTTTCACTTTTACTCTTCCCTACTATCCCCCTTTGCATACTTAGTCACTCCCTGGCGATGACCTGCCCAATCTCCTGTCCACTAGTCAGGTTCTGGAAAGATTTGCCGTATACCCCTCATTATTCTGTTCTCAAACTTGCCTCCTGACTCACCTCTGATGTCCTTGAGTCAACACACCTGGCCTATCTGGTCTCTGAATACAAGGATGTAAGGTATGGAACTTTAATGAAATAAGTTAAAATAAAATGAACAAAAATGAGATGGAGAGATATTATTGCAGTCAGAGTGAGATGCTGCCTTCTTTACACAAGATAATATAAAGGCTACGTTTGACCCAGAATTGATTTTTACTCCCAGCATTTCTTTTGATTAAGGGCATTAGCGCTGAAACAAAATTATTGGGTTCAGGTGAGCATTTCTAGACCTGGATCAGAGAAAAGATGGTTGAGATTGGAATTGATACTTCTTCCTGGTATTTTGTTGTTGTTGTCAAAAATTAGTATAGTTTAGTCAACAAAGGTACACAAGAGGTCCAAATGCCTTTCCATACAATTGCAGTCTTGTGTTCATGTAAAAGGAATTTGGATAGAGGCCAGTAAAAGAAAACAACTGCCTGGATTAACAGCTCCGTGGATTGGCAGCATAGAGGGAACTAGGAAAATAGGTTCTACATTATCATTATTATTATCTTAATTAGTTATAATATTTTTTTCATCCATCCTGGCTCTTTGAACTGTGGATTATGTGAGTCCACAAATGACATGTGGGCTCCTCACTTCCTTTTTTATTTCCTTTAGGAGCCTTAGTTGTATGTGGAAGTTGTCTAATATATGTACCATCTTTGGTGAGCTTTAAGTTTTACCTCCTGTCTCCTGTACCATGTGGCCATCAAAATAGTTGCTCAAGATCTCTAGCATTCAATAAAAATGTCCATGTTAAAGGCTGGTTTTGTTGATCTTTATCTCCTAGAATCTCTGCTTTCAGGTAATTCTTGAACTGGGCAGATTCTTTCTTTTTCTGACAGCACTTTATTGAGATTAAATATATGTTTTTTTAAACCAGAATTTTAGGCATTTTAGCTAAAGAAGTCTTTCAGAACTCCTAGACCACCCATCCTGCTGGAAATGGAAGCCAGACTTCCATTGTGCTTCAATTCTTGAAGGGTGATTGGTTATTTTGGACCTAACCCTATCTTAGAACAATTCAGTAAAGCCATGAAGAGTTGGTTTTTCTAACTAGAGCATCAAAGTTTTAATTATGGATTTGTTAGTTGCTGGTTCTCTGAACTTTCAAAATTATTTTATCTCTAAGCCTTAGCTTCCTCATTTGTAAAGTTGAAGTGATAATAATATTACCTGTCTCATAAAATTATGGTAAGGATTAAATATGTGTCATGGGAAATGTAAATGGGAAAGGAAGCAAGCTAGTCTCTTAAAGATGGTGAGGGCATTGTATTTATTTATCTCAAATGTCAGAACCATCCTCGTTATCTCTTGAAGCTAGCAATAGGAAGACTTCCTCAAACATAGAACAGGATTATTTTGCTGTACCCATCACCATGTTCTGAGGATGAATCTAGCTTTAATTAAAAAGAGAAAGAAATAAAAAAGAAAAGAAACAAATTATCTAACATTCACTGAACATTAGTCATGTGCCTAAATTCTGACTGCTTTACATTAAGAATTTTTAAGTTCTCATAACATTATTTTTTTTCTATTCTCTTTTACAGAGAGATAAGGAAACTAGACTCAGGCAGGTTAATTTGTCCAAAGTCAGAGTTAGAAATAAATAGAGAATATTTGTCTTTTGCGTCTGAACTTCTAATGCTTCTGCATGAAGTCAAGGAGTAATTAGTAATTATATACCAATAATTACATAATTAGTGTGAATATTCATACTTGAATGTTTCTGTTCCCTGATATTCACCCCCACCCTTAATACTATTCCTTGTAGAATACTGCTGGCATTTCAAGTTCTGATGAAATGCCATCACATCTCTGAGATCTTCCCCAAAGACTAGTGGAATTAAATATTCCCTATTCTCTGGTCTCCTACCACTGAACATAAAAAAGCACACATCCTATTGTTTAGTTCTTTCTTCTCTATCCTCCATCCTGCAACTCTCCTGCATGCAGGAAGCATTGTGTTACTTTTCAACACTCCTTTATGATTATGATTATTGTTGTTATTATTATTTTAATCATTGCAGATGAGCACAATACCTGGAATCTTGAAAGGGCTCAATATTTGTATCTTAAATGGACAGACCACTATTAAGTTATTTTCCACACAATTAATAGTTTATTGAAAAACTAAGAACTTCTAACTTCTTATCCTAATTCTTCATGATTGACTGTGGATTTTGAAATTCTTTTTATTCTGGGTCCACCCAGTCCTGCTCTTAGCAGTCTTTCAAGGTGCAGGAATGGAACCTTTTTGCTTTACATTGGTCCCCAGCTCACCATCAGTTCTTAGTAAATCTTCTTTCTAATCAGCCTTTGGAAATGGAGCTTCCTGCTTTACTGCAGACGATTATGTAGATGGCTGTCACCAGGGCCTTCTCTTTAGCTGCAACTACCTTCACAGAATTGCTTTTCTTTCCTCAGCTCCATTTACAAGGCTGCAGCCCTCCAGAACCATATGTTGCAGCCGAATTGCGTTGTCTGCTTGAAGCAGGATTTCAAATTTTTTTACACCATGTTATTTACTGGTCCCTTGGTTATACAAGAAAACTAGGAATCATACATGTGTTAGCAATTGTAGCTCCAGTAGCTGCAGATTTACAACAGGCAAGCATACGTTTACAAGCTGGTTTGCAGATCTCATCTCTTAACTTCCTAGTGTTATAGCAGAAGTATATCTGGGCTTAAACCTTGTGCACGCTCCAGGGCTGGACTTGAATCTGTGTGTAATATGGATGATTTCCTAATCCAAGAAAATGATGCTTTTTAAATGTAGTTATGTCTTCAATTTTGTTATTGGTATTGCACGTCTGTGATTATTTTTCCCCTGGCAAATGTAGTAACCTTCATTACAAAATCCAGTCATGAAATTTGCGTGCTTTAGAGATAAAACTAATGCTCTGTCAGAGCACTTAACCACGGTGTAAAAATGTTGTGATTAAAAAGAGGCTGCACATTTAAGTAGGAGTAATTAGAAATGAATTCTTAATTGCAAAGTTACACAAGCATTTATGCTTTGCTTTGAGATCCCAAGGATTTGAAAGGTGCTATATAAATGCAAATTACTTGTCACATCATTCATGCCATGTATTCACGACATTGAAAATGTGCATTATATACTGAACTAAGTTTAATAAAATGCTAAATATGAAATATCTATTAAATAGGGCTACGCTATTCTCAGTCAAAAAATTACATTTCTTTATTATCCTTTTAAAAATATACCTGTGCCAAGTAAGATGTCAAGTTCTGTTTTTATATCTGATTAAGAGAATGAAGTTTAAAAATAAAATCTTCACTGATTAAACTAAAAGAAAACTGTAAAGTTTTAAAAATATATTACTATTGCATCTTAACAGCATTATGTTAGTATCTAAATGTGAACCACATGCTAGTGGCATTAATAGGCAATTCATTGCCCATTAATTCTTTAAAGAGCATCTTCTTCTAAGACACATAGAAGGTAATTTTCAAACTAGAATATTTTATTGCCATAAATACTTCAACCTTAGTTTTAACCTCTCGAAATCGTCTCCACGTCAGTAGTTTAAGTTTGAACTATTTGACATAACCTTTATCAATAGCAAGCTTTAAAACCTACTTGAGAGAATACTTAGGGTCTAATCCTCACAAATGGATGCCAGAAGGTAGGAAACATCTTCTCTCCCTATACCTCCATTTTCCACATATTTGACAATTTTAAAAAAAAAGTATTTTAGGGCAATGTTTTTCAATCACTAATGTGCTTGTGAGCTGCCTAGAGATCTTGTTAAAATGTAAATTCTGGTTCAGTAGGTTTGGAGTTAGGCCTGAGATTCTACATTTCAAGCAGTCTTCCATGTGATGTGACTGCTATTGCTATACAGATTATACTTGGAGAAACAAAGTTTCAGGGCAGGGTTCTGCAAACTTATTCTGGAAAAAAATAAATGGCAAATAGTTTAGACTTTATGAGCCATGTTGTCCTGTTGCGACTAGTCAACTCTGCCATTGTAGCATGAAAAGAGCTATAACTAATATATATATGATTGAGTATGGCAGTGTTCCAATAAAATTTTATTTACAAAAAGAGGCAAGAGGTAGCTTTGGCTTGTGGGCTGTAGATTACTGAAGCCATTTTAGGGAATTGTGGGTGTTCTCCTACGCATTTCATGTATACTCTAAACTTGAAACAGAGTAAAGTTAATGCAGCAGAGCTTAAATTAAACTTTTAAATGGTCTTCAATGACCATCAGGCCCTGAAAGTTCCAAATAAAAATTTATATAGACTCCACTTCTTATTAAGTCTTCCATTTCCTTCACCTCCTGGTGTTTTCATCTCCTTTCCTCATTTCACATGTTAAAAAGCTCTAAGGAAACATAAGAATCAGATGGTAGTTAATTTAGTCATAGAGCCCCCAAGATACTCCTCAAAAAGCAGAGTAGAGATGCTTCAGAGTAAAAGAATCCCCTTATTTATTGGGTAATCTCTTGCTCATTTTACCACATCAAATAATTCACATTCTCAAATAAAGCCACATTAACCAGGCAGTGGTGGATACTAAAGTTGAAATGTCCTTTCATATTTTACATGTCTAATCCTTTTCCCTGTCAGGGTCACGATCTGATTGTTCCTCTGGCCAGATCTCTAATCTTTCCAATCATTTAGCTTCAGATTTCTCTATGGGCTCAGGCATTTGACAACTCCATAGTTGACATTTCATTAAATTGATCAGGCCAGAATTCCCTATCCATTAGCTGTCTCAATACCAATGGCTAAACATATCTTTTACACTATTTCTACCCTTGAAGAGGAATAAAACTAAGGAATGTGCTAAATTGTGTTAAAAATATTTAACATTGTTAACTATTAAGCTGTTAATATTAATAATACCCTGTAATATTAGGTCTGTAATATAGCATTTTCTTTAAATTGACTCCTAAATAGTCAAGGATTTTTTGAAAGGAGTTTTATATGATTACTTCTTTAAATGAAAGATATATCAACTCAACAGTCTTGGTAGAAATGATGGGTTAGAATAGGTATTGGTAAACTATGATTTGAGGGCCAAATCCAGTCAACTGTCTGTTTTTGTACATCTGCAAGTTAAGAATGGTTTTTGTGGGTGGCCCACTCTGGTTCTGCGGGCCATGGTGGAGACCCGGGTTTGTGGCCTGGTACCTGCCCATGCAAAAAAAAAAGTGTTTTTTGGTTTTTAGTTGTTGAAAAAAAAATCAGAAGTCAAATAATTTTTCCTGACACATGAACATCACCTGAAGTTAAAATTTTAGTTTCCATAAATATAGTTTTATTGGAACATAGGCCCATTCATTTTCCCATCATCTCCATTGTCTATGGCTGCTTTTGCAGTACAGTGGCAGAGTTCATTAGTTGCAAGGGACTATATGGCCCTTAAAGCCTAATTTTTTTTTTACAACCTGTCCTTTGAAAGAAAACATTTGGCTGACCCCTGGGTTAGAAAATAAAAAGTTCCATGATTTATATCTATTTACTTCACTAAAACTATATTACTCCTAAAATCAATTAGTTAAAACAAAGCATCCAAGAAGATTGAGCACATGGAAGCAGAAATTGATTAGATTTGCTATATCTTGTCTGGTTTTACTATATAACAATAAGATTTTTAATTAACATTTAACAAGTGCTAACTATTTGCCGGGCATTCTGCTAAGAGTATACAATAGAATTATTGAGTAACCTTTACCATTTGAAATACCATCTGGGGATGAGGAATTAAGACTAAGAGAGGTGTGACCCAACAAGCAAAGGCAAAGTCAGGATTGGAACAGAGACAATTTGACTCCTGAGATCCATGTTTTAACTATTTAGTAGAGTTCACCAACAGTTCCACAAAGATATGACTCCTTTCCTTACGTAAGTGTTGATTGCTCAGTAATCTGTAAGAAGGGAATTATCTGCTTGATCAAGATCTAAGTGATCTTCTGGGTTGTCTGTGGTTTTGGTCAACTTGAGATGAAATGGAATTTCTGTAGATTATTATTACTGTCACTGAGGTTCACACATCTTATAAAATGGATTCTTATGGTTGCCTCAGTATTTTGAATCACTGAAATAAAGTAAAAGCAGGTAAATTGATGTTTAATCTGGGTAAAATGCAGGCTTTCAGGGAAGCTGAAGATTATTCTCTGTACACTGAATTAAGATCACCCCAGACCAGAAGCCATTTAAGATAGAACCTGAAAAAAAATGAAACTTTGCTTTATAGTTTGCACAGTATACAGATTGTCACTTTTGTCTTCATTGTAATGGTGACTTCATTACAATTCTTAAAGGCTGGTAACCTTTACTTAAATACATTTTTAAAATGCTATGTTTATGCATATATGCATACATAAAATCAGGTGAGCAGAAGGCATAGTCAGTGCTTTATTACTGAAATTAGATGCCTTACCAGCTTTTTCTCACGCCAAAAATTTAGCTTGCACAGAGAAGGTCATGCATAAAACAATTAGTAATATAGGTCTGGATGATCACCTAAATTCCACGCAAGCCTAAAAGGAATTATTTACTTACTGTTGACTTATTTTAATTAATGGTGAGATTTCTTAGGTTTTAGGGTAAATTCTGCCAGGTAGAGTAGACATGATCTCTGTGCGACTCCACTGTTGGAATTAAAATCAGTTGGGGATGTCGGGTTAATTGTAGATTTAAAAAAAAGGTGCTGTCATGGTTAGGTACATGTGTCAACTTGGCCAAGTTGTGGTAACTGTTTATCTGATTGGGCAAGTGCTGGCCTGTCTGTTGCAATGAGGACATTTCATAGGATTAGGTCATGATCACGTCAGCTGCATCTACAGCTGATTCCATTTGTAATCAGCCAAACGGGAGTGTCTTCTACAATTAGTGATGCTAAATCTAATCACTGGAAGCCTTGTAAGGAGGACTCAGAGGAGACAGGTCCCATTCCTGCTTCCGCTGGTGAGCCTCTCCTGCGGAGTTCATCCAGACCCTCCATCGGAGTCATCGGCTTCACAGCCTGCCCTGTGGATTTTTGACTCTGCATTCCTGCGGTCACGTGAGACACTTTTATAAATTTTATATTTACAAGTGTTCCCTGTTGATTCTGTTTCTCTAGAGAACCTTAACTAATACAGGTGCTTTGGTTTAAAGTCAAGGAAATAGCAACATGGATGCTTTTAATTCTGTGTATATTCTTCATCTTATTAAATCATAGACCTCCACTGTTGACCTTCAGATAAGTGTTTACAGAGGTTTTTGCCCACATAATTTGTGGGGGTCTCTTAACTAAGCAATTGGGTGTTCGTTTGGAAGCCTTATTTTGACAGTGGGCTATTAGATTGATTCTGTACTCAAAAATGCATTCCGTAGTATAAAGAACTTTAAAAAAATAATAATGAGGTGTCAAGTCAATTCCCATTTTCCAAGCATTTTCCCTTCTTCGGGTGGCAGGCACTTTTTCTAAACTGATCATGGTATTTAACTATATTCACTTCATCATTCACAGCAGAAATCTTGTTTCTCCCCTAAAGAGAAACTTAAATGCGATATTTACAATTCACATGAAGGCTGTGGGCGTAATGCTAGCATCAAGTGCTTATGATTATATTCAGCTAATAAAAATACATGTAATGAATGTCTAGTAGAGCTTGCTTATTACCATTGGCCTAAAATGCAGCATCATTTAAATTCAAACAACACTGCCCCGTGCTATGAAAAATTGTCCAAAAGCCAGAGAATTATCTCCACAGCTATTCACTGATGTACATTAAAATTTGGTGGAGAACAGATTTCCAGTGACAGTCTGAAAGGGAAAATTGAGTGTTTTGTGGAAACTACTAATTTCAATAAATAACTTCCAAATGATTTCATTAGATAATTGGAGAATTTCAAATATGAATTTACAGACAATTAGACAGAAAAACGAATAGTGGCATTTAGAACCTCACCACAAAAACAAACTTGGTTACTACATTTAGAATGAACCTATAATTATTAAAGTGCCATCATTTTATTTTATTATTTTATAAGTCACAGTTTATTAAGTTTCCTATATCTTCATGAAAAATATAAATTTTTGCTTAGCAATTCTGAGAATACACAAAACTAACATTGGATTTGATTTTATTATACACCCATGCACACCCGCACACTACAATTGATCTAGGGGGAAAAAATCAACCAACAAAAGAAATAATAAAAGCAAAAAACATCAAAAGGGGAAATAAAAGTAATTTCTTTCATCTATATATCTTAAATTTTCAAAATGATTTTTATTGAGTGATATCAGGTTTTATTTATTTATTTTTTTTGGCAGAAGATAAACATTACCAGTAGAGAATGTTAAGAAGTAGCAATTAAATATATAGGTGAGATGGTGAAAAACAATTTTCTATTTTTTTATATTTTTCTCTTTTAAAAAAATAAAAGTGACATGTTTGTCATTGATTTATTATGGAATCATGAACAAGTCATTTATAATTTGTGTGCCTTAATTCTCTACAAATTGAAATGTGGACAACAAGATTCTTCTATTTTATCTCATAGGGTATTAATAGTATTGGAGAAAAAACAGTTTCAAATATATTAGAATTTTTGAATTTTTTTGCAAGCTACCCCAGAATATTTTAATTAAACCAAATACTGTCTTCAGTTTTCTTGAGAAACCCTAGAACTGCTTTATTTTTTATTAGTGGAAGGATATAAGTAACATTTAACAAATTCTGGTCAACTCAGAAGCTATTTCTAATCTCTCAAAGAAACTAATGTGCAAGAAAGCATGTGTCCAAAATTTTTGAGTAAAGAAAAATTGGTACAATTTCTCAGGTATTAGGACATTACCTTTCAGCTCCTGATCTGTGTTCACCATGTCCCTGTGTGTTTCTTAGTTCTACTACATCTAAATAAACGAAATTCACTGTCTTTCTTCAATGTTGTACCCTAATGCATTTTATCTACATGTTTTGGACCATTTCACTGAGATGATTACTTATTTCTTTCTACCAGGTTTCTAATTTTCCTTTTCAGCTTGTTTCTTTTTTTTTTTTTTTACATGGGCAGGCACTGGGAATTGAACCCGGGTCCTCTGGCATGGCAGGCGAGCATTCTTGCCTGCTGAGCCACCGTGGCCCGCCCTCAGCTTGTTTCTTGATCTTTCTAATTAGATCATTGAGGGTTTTTGCTTATTTTGTTTCTTAAATTCCCTGAAGCACCAGCCCAAACATACAAAATTATACCGTCTTCTCCATCAATTAATTAAAAATTGAAGCTCATTGCAGCCAAATAGGCAGCTTGGATAAGCTCAGTTTCCTCTCCTACTTGATAAAATTGATCTTCAATTTTGCAATACCATGTACTGCACATACTAACTGAGAAAATGAAGAAAGGTAAAACAAGTAAAACAAACAGAATGTTTTCGTCTGTATACAATATCTGACTTTATAGCCATTGAAACCTTCCTATTTTTAAGAAAAATTTCATGTGGAACATCTACAAATATGATTAGTCATAATTGGTTTAATAATTTCCTCTCATATTCTTTGAAAGCAGTGTCAACATTGTCTTCTCTAAACTACATCATTACTTCAACATTAGCAAATATCTCCCTCCCTCCCTCCTTCCTTCCTTCTTTCCCTCATTCTTTCCCCTTGCTTCTTTCCTTCCTTCCTTCCTCCCTCTCCTCTGGGAGTGCCTCTCATTTTCTTTCTTTCTCTGAAGTAAAATCTCCTGAATCACAAAAACAGCCATTAAGATAGTGTATGTCTGGAGAAACAAGAAAGGTGTGAGAGGCATTTGTAAATCAAATTTATCTATCAATTGCATTATTTTCAAAAATGAATTTATTTAATGAGTAATAAATTAAATTAATTTATTAAAAATAAATAAAATAAAATAAATTTATTTAATTATAAAATGTTTTATTAATATTAAAAATCACATATTGCAGGACTAAATGTTTTCTGTTTTAGCACCTCATCTAATCTATGAAAAGAATGTAATGTTAGTATCACTGACATCAGTTGATAGAGTAAAATAACTTTAAATCAGCTCATGAGATTAGTAATGGAATGTTATTCCCAGAGGAGGTTAAATAATTATGGTTCTCAAAACTGAAAGATCTGGTCTCCAGCCTTTGGGCAATGTCACTAAGACCATTTTATTTATGAGGCAACTAAGCCCCAAGTGGGTAAAAAGAGCAGATTCATTCAGTTTCTAATCCAAGTTCCTTCATGATTTATGACTTATCCTAAAATATTCTTCAAAATTATCACTTGGTCTCTACTTGAAAAATTTTAGTGGTGAAAACATCATCCATTCTGTTTTTAATAACTCAAACATTAAAAAATATGTCTTTATATTGACTTCAAAGTGACCTCCTTTGAGGTTCACTTTATTTGACATCTTATTCCTGGTGATTCCAGCCATGTTGCCAAAACTAGGTAGGGATCAGATATGGTAGATTATTTCTGAAGGTACTCAGGAGAAGATTTTTCCTGGTGAACATCTTTTGGTACATTTTAATATAATTCTTATAGATGAATTCATATATATCACAAGTGATATCTGGTAGAAGTGTTTAAATGAAAACATTGCTCCCTAGCCTATCACCAAGATATAGATACTTACTATATCCAATGACTTCCATTTCATCTCAAATAATCACAGTTGAAAAAAGGCTTTAGATGTCCATTAGACAATAAGTTTTCTTTTGGCAGAACTCCTGTTGGCCCTGCTTTAGAGTTGCATTGTCCACACATAAATATTTAAATTTCTACTTAGATAGATTCATATTAAATATAATTAAAAATCATTTTCTCAGTCATACACACACAAGTCCTCACTGACCACATATATCTAGGGACTATCATATTGAAGAATACCGATTTATTTCATTTCATCATTGCAAAGTTCATTTGGACAGAACTGCTTTAGAACCTATCATAGTTACTGGAAAAAGAAATACTGATTCAATTAATTTATTAATCAGTCTTTGGGGATTAGAAAAATTAGAAATCTTGAGTACATTGCCTTCAAGATGAGGCTATGAATTTTTGGGTGATGACATAGGGACAAGTTTGCTCTGGGTTATTGATACTGTTGTTTTGGGAAAGATACTTAATGTAATTATTGTCTTCTATAACCTACTTTTTAAACCAGAAAAGCAACATGGATTATAAAATCTTGAAGACATTTCATAAGTCATTGAAAGACTTTCGTGACATAAGGGCAGTTTGTGTAAACATTCACTCAATCATGCTTCTGCTTGAACAGTATTGAAAGAACTAAGCGATAAGGGAATATGTAGTTTCAATTGTGACGTGACATCTTCTGTGATGAACTAAATGAGAAGCAAGGGAAAAGTTCTGAATCAAATATGTGAGTTTGGCATAGGAGCAAAAGTACTACGGAAAAATAATTGTTAAAGAAAGATGTTTTCAATTAAATGTTCTTTTTAACTTTCTCTTACTCTGGAAGTTTTCCATTAAATCCCCAAAAACTAGATCCAATTTAAGGCTTGTGACTCCATTTTTGGCTCACATTTCTTTCCCTAGATACAATAACAACCTGTAATATACACCATTACACTGGCCACAGATCATAAAATAATTTACTGTTTTCTTGCCATTGAAATTTGGCAGAGCATTTAATATCTGTTCACTGAAGAATATTATTTACTTTGGGGGTATAATATTAAAACAAGGAGAAACAAGTGATAAGGTTCTTTTAATATGATGATTTTGCTTTCAAATGAAATGAATGAACCATCTCCTTAAACCATGGATTTGGAAGAAATGGTAATCTACACACAGAAATTGGTAAAAAAAAAAAAAAAACAAAAATTAATCGTTTCCCCAGTGTCCCTTTTTTGAATTCTGTAACTAGTACAAGTGTTAAAATACTAGTAAATCTATTGAAAAGGAGCTCTGAAGACATCTTGCCAAAATTCCTCATTGAGCAGAAGAGGAAATGAAGTCACCAAAGATCTTCATAAGTCTGAAGAGCTAAAATCCAGAAATCTCACACTTCCATGGATACTAGAGAAAATATATTTTTGAAATGAATACTTATATCTATAAATATTTATTGAGAATCTACAGATGTGAAGCCATTGAGAGGCTTCATTAAAAGATGAGGCAGACATACTTTCAAAGGACATACAAGTTAAAATAATTGCATTTGTTCTCACTATCTTGGAGACTTAGATGACATTCTTTGGCATCTATTCTTACTGAAGACAGTAGTTTTGTGTATGACTTAAAAGCAAGTTGACTTCATCCTATTTAATTGACATTTTATAAAGTAACACTCATCAGACCTCAATAATAAAACACAGTTTTTAACTTGTAATTGCTCTAAATACTTAGCAAAATTATATACTAATGGAATTATCTTTATTTATGTTTCCCTGGTGAAGGAATGGCCAATTAGAGAAGTTATTGATCCTCACATTGTAGCTTTGAAACACTAGATGGCTGTTCAGAGACCAATTTTTGTTGTAGAAAGCAAAGGTGGTTTCATTCTTCCGTTCTTTCATTGAACAAATATTAATTTAGCACCTATGATTTAGGCATTGAACTAGATGCTTGGGAACCATCAAACAAACATTCCTGCTCTGCAGGAGCTTATATTTTTGCAGAAAAAGATGTACACTTTTAAAATGAGATAATATATAAGTAGTTTTTCTAGTGTGCTAGAAGATGATAATTGACATAGAATAAATAATAAGTGGAGAACATAAGGAGTATCAGGAATAGTGAATGAGTGGCAGATCATATTTAAGTAGGATAGCCAGAGTTGATCTTATTGATGTCTACTAGCAAATGTTTGCAGAAGAGAGAACTAAACACGTAGATATTTTGAAGAAGATTCTAATTAGAAGGAGCAGTTGGTATTAATACCTGACATAGAATGGTGCCAAGTTTGAGGGATAGTAAAGAGGCCAATGGGTCTGAAGCTGAATTGGTGAGAAGAGAGTAGCTGCACCTGAGATCAAAGAGGTCACAGATTACCAGATCTGAAAGATCATTATGAGAACTTTGACCATACTCAGAGTGAAATGTACTCAGGGTCTTAAGCACAGGAGTGTATGATATTTACTCACATTTCAGCTTACATGTTGGACATCACTATAAGCAAGGCATATTCTGTACTAGCAAAAAATTGGCAAAAAAAATTGGCATGTTGTTTGACCAAATTATGTTTGTCTGATTAGCCACAGTAAACTTTGTGTAAATTGCATTTTGACATAGATATGGAAAAGAGTTGGAACTTGCATTCAAAGTAAAGTCACACTGCTCATTCAACAACATATTTATCAAACACACTATATGCCATAGTAGCGACTTCATGGTAGGAAAAAAAATATGCCAGGTTTAATATTTTTCAAACACCTACTTCAGTTTTAGATTTTCGTATTTCTAATTAGGTCTTGAAGCTGTTCAGTAAGTGTTCGTCTAATAAGAGATGTGATCTGATAAAAATCAGACAATGAACTCATTGTCACTGTTACTTTTTCATAGGAACCCATTTTATGAAACTTTTCAAGAATTTTCTATGGGCAAGTTTTTTAATGCTACTTTTGTGTCTACTCAAAGAGGAACAAACAAACAAACAAAATGGATGGAAAGATGCTTTTAGAAAGCATAGGTAAGGACAAAGCTAATTATTTCTTGAGACTCCTTTGAAGAACTGCTTTATATCATCTCTACTTAAAACACATTGGGGGGAAATTATTCAGAGAAAACCAAACCATCACCAGCAGAGCAATCTGATAAAATGAGTACTTTCTTAGATATCTGCAAATTGTTTTTATCTTGAATTTCTTTTTCAAATCAATTTAACATAACAGGCTATCATTTGCATAACCACATAAGTTAGGAAAAGAAAGAAGCGTATTCTAGGAAAGAAAATGCATATGATACAAATGCGTTCTTATTCAAAAACATTTTCTTCTTATGTGTTGCATTTTCACAACACAGTTGAATCTGTTCTGATTTCCTTCACATCGTCTTTCATTCCTCCTTATTTCTATTGTAGCTATCCGTAGAACAACGTATTGCAACAGACTAGTTTTAATAATTTATTAACTCCCTTCCTTGCCTTCAGAACTCTGGCTTTAAGCCTTACTACTTGGATTTAAATCCTCACTCAGTTGTGGGATAGCCTGGGATCCTGGAGAAATTTTTGAACCTGTGTTAGTCTTATTTTCTTCCCTGTAAAATGAGACAATTAGTGTAAGTGTGCTTAAAGAGTTTTAAAGATGAAGCAGTTGATGTTGGTTACCTAGAACAGTACCAAACACAATCAGTACTGAGTAAATTGTAGGTATTAATATCATCTGTCTCATAATCTATATTACTTCTCTGACCTAGCTTAATTTTTTTTTTTTAGAATAAGCAGGCAGAGAATTTATTGAAAATACATGTGAGAAGACAAATGGACACTCTTGCAAAGACAGAGATGCGAAAGGTAAGAGGTGATAGGCAATGTGGGGCCATTTGCTTTTTTTTTTTTAACTTTTTTTATTGTATAGTATAACATATATACAAAGCAAAGAAAGTGAA
>PVIY010001015.1:80958-167803 GCA_004026745.1 Myrmecophaga tridactyla
AGTTTCACAAGAGCAAGCCTCAAGATCAAGGGTTTGGTCTATTGATTTCAGTGTCCCTAATGTTTGACACAGTATCAGGGGTTTCCCTGGTGGTAAAATTTAGTAGTTCCATATTTTTTCTTCCATTCCTCAAGGGAATTTGCCAATAATTTTTGATTATCTGCTTAAAATATTCTAGGATGTATCCAGGCATTACATCAAGTTATTCCAGATTAAAAGCCCTCATTCTTATTCTGGGCTTCCATTGTTTTGATTGTTTAAATGAGCTATCCAGACAGGTTGAGTTAGATTATATGCTACAGAAAATTTGAGTTCTGAACAAAATAAACCTTTTTTCTTTTGGTCTCAAAGAATAGGTGAGGTTCTAAAATATAGACAATGTCTTCCTTACCCCTGTGTTCTGAATTACCTTAATTCCGACCTGATCAGCTTCATTCTTATCTTTAACTACCAGGTTATACATACATAAAACAGCCTCTCAAAATCCAGAAATAATAATTACCCTTTTGGACTAAATGTGTCCGCTATATAAGCTTACAATCTAAGTCTTTTCTTATAAGCATTTTCTAGAGGAACCATACAATAATTGCTCTTTTGTTTCTGGCTTATTTTGGCTCACCAAATGTCCCACAGGTTCATTCAAATAATGGAGGAGGAACAAGAGTTAAGATGAGATTTAGATTTCCTATTTGCTGAGGGTGTATTTATTAGTTATCTTTCTCTTGGGAACAATGAAATTATCAAAAACTGAGTGTGTTGATGGATTGTGGACTTTGGGCATTATACATGATGCTTAATGAGTGCAGGTCACCGAAGGATGCACCGACTGAGAAGTAGATTGGTGAACAATGGTGTATACATATGATCTAATATTGTGCTTCTACAAAAAAAAAATGATATTGTGAGGCATGCAACTCTAGTTACATAGACCTTGAGGATATTATGTTGAGTGAAATAAGCCAAATACAAAAAGACACATATTAAAATGCTTCACTAATATGGAATAACTATAATGTCCAAAATCTGAGAATTAAATTTGAGAGCATAGGTTATCAGGTGAAGGCCTATTGTAAAGGTTCCTAGATTGTAAGCTCTTACAGTAGTCACATCTATTCCAGAGTTATAACTATTATTTCTAAATTCTGAGAAACTGAGTTCTTTGTATGTAACTTGGTCATTACATGGAACTTTGCGCATTTGTGTAACACCTGAGATACAGAGCTAAAGTGCATCAGCTATGAGTGTTAGCATTACCCTACACAATAACAGTTAAAAATATGAAAAAGTGATCAGTTTCCAATTAGAGATATGAATGAAGCTGATCTGGATAGGACTAAAGTAAATTGAACTAATGGGCAAAGGATGATATTGACTGTATTTTAAAACTTCAACATCTGTGTAAGACCAAAGAAGATATGTTTATTTGGTGCAAAACTTGTATTTTCAGTAGCACACTATCGAATCTAACTTGTGTTTTCAGTTATTCAAACATGACAACTACATGGAAACTTGAATAAACAGTGAGATCTCGGGCAGCTGCCGTGGCTCAGCAGGCAGAGCTCCGACCTGCCGTGCTGGAGGTCTGGAGTTCCATCCCTGGTGCCTCCTGCCCATATGCAAATTAAAAAAAAAGAGTAAGATCTTGTTGGTTTGTACAGTTGATTTGATGTCTATACATTCCTGACTAATCTTGATAGAAGATAAAAAAAAGTATTTGCAAAGACCCCTTGAGGTACTGGGGAAAAATGTGAAAATATTAAACTTCACTTGGGGAAGCCTGATATTCTCACAAGCATTGGGGACTGCTAATTTGATAGGCCAGGCCCTCAATCTTGGGATTTGCTCTTATGAAACTTATTCCTGCAGAGGAGAAGCTAAACCTACTTATGGTTTTGTCTAAACTCACCCCCAGATAAATCTTTTATTGTTCAGATGTGGCCTCTCTCTCTAAACCAAGGCTTCATGGGATTGAGAATGACTTCTTGACCAAAAAGAGACAGAGAAATGAGACAAAATAAATTTTCAGTGGCTGATAGATTTCAAACAGAGTTGAGAGATTATCCTTGAGGCTATTCTTCTGTAGTACGTAGCTATCCCTTTTTAGTTTCTGGTGTATTGGAGGAGCTAGAGGGAAATCCCTGAAACTGTTGAACTGTAATCCAATATCCTTGATTCTTGAAGATGACTGAAAAACTATAGGGCTTTTAAAGTGTGACTGTGGCTGTGAAAACCTTGTGATTGGCATCCTCTTTACCCATTATATGCAGAAGAGTAAGAAAAAAAAAGAATAATGGGGGAAAGGGGATGGGGTCTTTTGGTGTTCTTTTTTACTTCTATTTTTACTTTTATTCTTATTTTTATTTTGTTGGAGTAATGAAAGTGTTCAAAAATTTATTGTGATGATGAATGCACAGCTAGATAATGATACGTGAACCACTGACTGCATACTTTGGATTGTGAATACATAATATATCTCAATAATATTGCTTTTAAAAAAAAAGCAAGAAAAGAATAAATTAACAAATTACATTATTTTACAGAAAAAGCTAAATCCCAGTTTTGTATGCATATACAGCTTTATACAAAGTTTTAAAAATAATATTATAAATAGGTTCATTAAATTTGGTTGGCAGTGATTCTGATAGATAGAATTTATTTTCATAAATTTGTACAACATCTTGTGGTTAGCAGTGATGAAAATTTTACTTTCTCATGCTCTCTACAACTTTCCACATCCATCCAGGGCATGTACTCAGCACTGAACCACAAAATTCACTTTTATGTTAGGAACATTTTAGTTTACAAAGTTGACATACTGCAAGACTGCACTTTTAGGCATTTGGAGGCCAGTAAATCTGCTGTTAAGGCATAAAGATATGGGGATTATTTTGAAATCCTTGGGGGAGCATTGTCTAAATGACTAGGGTAGGAATCTTATTTTTAAATTCTTGTCATTCAAAGGCAAATCAGTATTGATAATTGGGGTAAAGGGGGCTACAGGAATGTGTTTTCAAGATTTAGGACTGAGAACCTGAATGCAGAGAGGGGCTACTCTGTGGGCTATTCGTGGGATTGCTTCATCCCATACAGGTGGGCCTACTTGCTTAAGGACTTTTGGGGGCAGGGGATGCTGAGAGGCCTCAATCTACTAAGGGCCTTGGGGCAAGCAAGGGGTTAAATACTAGCCTAGTTTACTAGTTTTAAGGTTCCCCTTAGGGAGAGAAGAAGATCCACCCCTAAAAGGGGGATGGGGTATTCAAGGACAATGAGAAATTGATGGAATACTAGAATGCTTTCAAGTTTACAAAGGAGAGAGGTAGTGAAGGTTTTAGTTTTGGCTTTACCATCAACTCCCATAACTAGGCAAGTCTAAATGGAGGTAGGCCCAGACTGGCAATTCAGGACAAAGTGACTCCAGTGTTAATTAAAAATTATTACTCTTACCTGTCATGTTGAGTTTCAGCTGGGGCTCCTTTAAGTTGGTCAGATGTGAAGTCAGCATAGCTATATGTAGCCTTGGGCATCCTCAGACTTCTTCACTTGCTATGAGCAGTGCTCAAGGGGTTGTCCTGCCACCTGTTCAGGAGATAGTACAGTCCCTGGGCCCAAAGCCCATGTTGGTGGCACCTGGGGCAAGGCACTGGTGAGTCCTGAGGTAGAGGAGTATGTCAAGGTTTTGGGCACTCTCTTCCAGTAGCCCTCTGACCCATAGTTAAAACAATGTCCGTGAGGTCTAAAGCCACAATTTGGGTGACCTTAAGAGGAAAGGGCACTAATAATAGTGACTGTCATAAGCTGTGCTTGTTCTCTGATCTTCTTCTTATGTTTTTATGCCTTCTCCACCTTCTTGGCCTTGTTTTTCATTGTTAAAAACAGAAAAGGCAGTTTAGAATAAGTGTGCTAGTTTGAAACTATTATGTACCCAAGAAAAACCATGTCCTTCTAATCCAATCTTGTAGGAGCAGAGTGGTTTTGAGTGGGACATTTTGTTTGGATTATTGCCATGGTATGCGGGTCTCATGGAGAGAGAGATAACTCAGAAATGACACAGAGAGCAGAGAGTTCAAGTGTTTGGAGATAGAAGCTCAGAGAGGAGGCCACTGGAACTGGAAGCTGAAAGCAATGAAACCCAGAAGTAAAGTATCAGCAGGTATTGCCATATGACTTCTCAGCTGACAGAGAAACCCCAGAAGTGATTGGCCTTTCTTGAGTGAAGGTATCCTCTTGTTGATGCCTTAATTTGAACATTTTTATGGCCTTAGAACTGTAAATTTGTAACCTAATAAATATCCATTTTGTGAAAGCCAATCCACTTCTGATATGTTGTGTTCCAGCAGCATTAGCAAACCAGACAGTAAGTCATTAGTGGGAGTTCGTGGGCCTGTGGATAGCTTTGCAGCTTTCTCCAAATGTTAACAGCAGGGTGGCTGATGAAATGGGTGCTTAACAAAATTTGGCCTTCCTGGAAATTTGAGCTTACATTCGTAACCTTTTGGGCTTCCACTAGCCTCCCTTGGAATAGAGCTGGGTTTTACTCTTTCTCCTGAGTGATTTCCTTTAGCTTATTGTGATTAACTGGCTTTGGGTCACATTTTTTCATGCTTTTTAACAAATAGGTGTTTTTCTTTTAATAAAAGTTGAAATATAGGAATAATACAAACTACAAGTCCTTCTCAGGTCCTTGTTTTGGTAGAGAGCTATAACTATATGGGCATAGGGTATTTTTATACTACTGTCCCTGTCTTTTACAGACTGGAGGATGGTATTGTAGTTGAGAGTCCCAGTGAAGAGCTTCTCCATCTTTTCTTCTATTGACTTCTGACATTTCCCATTTTCTCAAGAAAAGGAATAAAGACACTTCACTAGAACCATATGACTATGTGGCATCCCAGTGTTTGCCAGAGCTGTGCATTTTCCTCTCCACCAGCCCAATTATTTGGGAGCATGGGGAGTAAATTTGCCAGGCATTCCCAGGATGCCCCTGCCTAGAAGATATTTAGACTTATGTTCCCAATGTGGGGGCAATTACCCTACCTGAGCAAAGTCTATGAAAATGCTCCCAGGAATGCCTTTGTCCTCTAAGTTTCCTATTTAATAAGGTCTAAAAAGAGTGCATAATTTAGAAAGGAGGCTTTACATTTGGCTGCAATTGGTTTTAATAGAGACCAACAGGGATTCTGGGGGTGAGGTGTATGGGGCTATTTAATAGAGGATCATTTTGAATATTTGCCCCCTTCCATGAAAACTGTTATGAGGAAGAAGCTCTTGATAATCTTCCTGGACATAACATAATTTCAAGATCCCTTCATGGGCTTGTTTTGATGTAAGATTATAAAAGCTGTATATGTGGAATTTCCTGCCATTTTTCCTTCTTTTTTTTTTTTTTCCAAAAGAGATGTAATTTTAAGATAAGGTGTCCTGGGCCCTGGCCTGGCTGCTCTGAGAGCTAATCCCTTCAATTTTATCCCTGGGCATCCTCTGGGTCCTCAGAGACTCAGGAAATGATGGTCTGATACCATCCTGAAGCTGCTGACCAACACATTTGTCTTTCTGGATGTCTATGCTCTTAACTTATGGTCTAGTGTACTGCTGAAGAGAATAGAAAAGATTTTCTACAAACAAACTTTAGGGAGGGGAGTTCCCAGATGCCAGACCCAGGTGTTGCCATTATTGAACTAGAGGGAAAGAAAATGTGGCAAAGAAATCAGGCCTCTTTTAAGAATGTGGCTTAGTATGATTATTGGGCAAACAGAAGGGTCTAGGTATGGACACACTGTAGGACAGGCTGAGGAGTAAGGTTTCTTCTCTCTCTTAGAGGGCACATCTTTTTCAAGAAAGTGAATGCACACCCTACAGCCTGTTCTTCCAGCCAACTGTTTCTTCCTGTGCTGGGGGACAACTTTAACAGGGTTAATAGCAGAACATGTTGGCACTTGAGACATAGTAGTGGCTGTAGGAATAGACAGACCGAGACAAAAAAAAGTGAGAAGCTGATTATCAGGGCAATGCTTCAAGTAAGTAGGGAACAAGAGAGCATGCATGCTTGGGCACTTACCAACTTTCACATGCTTAGCTCACTTTAATTAGGATAGCTAGGTCTTTTGCTTACCCTGCAAGCCTCACTTCTGGCTTTCAGGGAGAGACACTCCCATTGGAATGCACCAAATTATCCTGGGCCTAAACCAAAGATGACTCCCTAGAATGTAAAAGACGACACCTTATTTGGTAAAAGAATCCTTAGCACAGAATTCTGTGTTATAAAAGATGGAATGTCTCAAAGTGTATAGAAAACCATACATAAGAGAAAGGAGATTCTCTGGAGAAAAGGGAGAAGATCTCTGTGGAGGAGGGGAAAAGAGGGACAGACTCAGCAGGAGGAAGGGTCAGGGTCCTTAGAAGGGAGGAAAAGAGAGAAGATGGGGAAGTCATGGAGAACTGAGGTCGGGGGAGAGAAAGACAAGGGTACTTAATTTGGCTCCCATTGGACTCCTGCTCAGCACAGGGAGAAGCCCCCAGTCAGGTCCCAAAGGCTGGTATCACCCACCACCCTAGGCCTCCTTGTATCTACCTGACATGGAGATGGGACCTCTGTCTCCTCCTCTGAGGGAGGTGGAGGCTCAGGGTGGACCAAGTTTATGCCCTGGGGAGAGCCACATTTGAGCCCCTAGATTCCTAGAGAGACCAATGAAAATGATTCCACCCTTTCGAGAGACACAGAATTGCATGAGGAGATAGAAGAGAAATGAACCCAGTAGAGAAGTGTCAGCACATGGCCAAACTTCCAGGAACTCACCAGTCCAGACAGTCAGAGAGGAGAAATAACTCCTGGCTGGCTTGCCAAAACATGTTGCTGGATTTCGGCTTCCAGGGTCTTGGCCATGCTGTGAGAAAGAATTCTAGGCACAGCATAGCATAGAATAAGCAGGCAGAAATTATTGAAAACACATGTGAGAGGACATTTGCGCACTCCTGAAAAGACAGAGGTGAGACAGGCAAGAGGCCTGACCTAGGTTAATTTTCACAAGGGATTCTATTCATTATCACCTCGAATAAAAGATCTTCAAGAACTTCCCTCTTCCCATACCCTTTTTCTTTAGACTGGTATTAGAAATCTTTATGACCTAGACTCCACCTAGTTTTTCTTGGATATGTCCTATAAATTTTTACTAAAGGCTCTTCTGGCCAGATGGGTCTGCTCACTCTTCCTAAGCCAATCCTCTACAACATGCCTTGATTAGATCTACGTTCATTCCTTTGCTCACACAATTGCACACACCTAACATATATTTTCCTTTTTCCTCTGCAAGCCTAAGTCCCATTTGCTTGCAGAAATCAGTTTCAGATAAATTTTCTCGATGAAGCAATGACTACCCTTCTTCCTGGAAAACACTAGAAAGATCCTATTACCTTTCCATTCATTTGTTATTTATCATATGCTGCTACTATTTAACTTTTTCTCTATGAGTCATTATTCTCCAGATAGTTTAGAAGCTCCTGGAAATGAAGGGTTGCATTTCTCTGTATAAATCATAGCTCCTGATTCAATGCAAGCACAGAATTATACCTAAAGAGTAGCCAATGTACTGTTCCTAGTACAATGATCCATAATGTACAAAGTAAATTTAATCTTGGCAAAGTGATGGGTAAATTCTTCTGAGAGCAGAGCAGAGCAGATACTTGTCAGAACAAAAGGCAAGGACACTAAATCAATTCAGGCATTGATAATGAAAGTCCTAGAAAAATGTTTTATTAATAAGATGTTAATCTTTTTATGAAAACTGCTTTAGGTATTTTTCAGCAGTTTTATTTAGAACCAGGCAAATATTGATAATCTAAGTTGCTATTGATATCTTTAGTAGAGGCATTCTTTTTGAAATTAGAAGTATGCTGGGTATTTCTGTGTGAATGTGTGTGTGTGTGTGAGAGAGAGAGAGAGGGAGAGAAAGAGACAGAGAGAGAGAGAGAATTGAAGAGTTTAAAAAGTTTCTTTCTTCTTTCTATGTCTGCATTAATAAATATATATCAAACATGCTAAATTTAATACCACATTATTGGAGGGACAGTTTGAAATGGAACCTAGGTTCTCAAAGAAATTCAATAAGAAGGGCTCAAGGAATATTTTCAGAACACCTGTTTAAAAATAAAATATTGAAAAGATATATATTTTTCATTTTTGGAAGAGTTGCACACAGATGCACTTTCAATATATACTTGAAGTCCAGTTTCCCAATTTTGGAGTTCACTCCATTTCTCAAATTGCATACCAGAAATTGAAAATCTAATATATCTGTAGACCCTGGTAGCAAAAATCTGATCACTATGCCACTAAACAGTGATCAGACTGGTTCTTAACTTTTTCTAATCTAAAATACTTATTTAATTTCCTTGTCTAAATAGAATGATAGTTAATTACAGTGAGGATAAATTTTCCAACATCTGAAGTAAGCTACCCCTCATGCCCCCAATCAATATAAGAATATAGGAAAAAGGAGATATCATTGAACCATAGGTTGGTTCTTTTGTTGGTTTGAAATTGTTATGTACCCCAGAAAAGCCATGTTCTTTTACCTAATCCAGTCTTGTGGAAACAGACCTACTGTTTAGGGTTGGTTCTTTTGATTAATTTGTTTCCATGGAGTTGTGACCCAATTGTGGGTGGGGCCTATTTATTTTGGTGGTTCTCATGAAGATGCACCTCTACCCATTCCAGGTGGGTCTTAATCTGCTTACTGGAGTCCTTTAAGAAGGAATCATTTTGGAAAAAGTTCAGTGCCAGCACAGACAGAAAGACTTGGAGATGCAAAAAGAAAATGTCCCCAGGGAAGCTATTTGAAGCCAGAAGCCAGGAGAGAAAGCCAAACATGGCAATGTGCCTTCCCATGTGACAGAGAAACCCCAGATGCCTTTGGCTTTTCTTGAGTCAAGGTATCATTTTCTGGATGCCTTAGTTTAAACATTTTTTAACCTTAGAACTGTAAACTTGTAACTTAATAAATTTCCTTTTTAAAAGATTCCATATGTATTGTATTCCAGTAGTATTGGCAAACTAAAACAGTTTTATATCAACGAAAATGGTTAGAAATGCCCACTTTGTCCATTATTACTTAAAATAATCATGGATTTGTGCAATTTTAATACCTTCATACATGAATCCTTCAAGTATTAATGATATATGTGTTGTGACATTTGGCATTGACTAATTTTAGTCACTTTTGTAATACTTTAAATTCAAGAAATAATCAAATATTAAGAAAATAAGTATTTTCTTCATAATTTATTAACCTGATATAACTCAAATTCTAGTTTTATTTTCATTTAAAACATACAAATCAGTGATTGCTATTGCCTTTAGGGTTGCACTCTGTTAAAATCTGATGTCATTGCTGGCCATCAAATATTTTTCCCAAAGCATTTTCTTTGTTTTGGTTTTGTTTTATTAAAAAACAAAAGATTAGTTTATCTTGTGGTCAATTATTGGTTAACTTTAAACTTTAAAACTTGATTATATGTGCATTGTGTTAAAATACTGCTGTAACTGAAAATGAACTAATTGAACTTCAATTACAAATGTAAACTCTTAAACATAGAAATTTCACTTTTAAGAATTTATCCTACAGAAGCATGAAAGATATATGAACAAGATATGATAGGGAGTGGTGTTTCTAATATCAAAACTGGAAATAATTCAAGAGATTCTGATGAAAGAAGTTACGATACCAAGATACAGTAGAGTAATATACAGTTATTTAGAAAAATGAGATAGCATTATATAGATGAATAAAATATCATAAGAAAATGAATTTATTAAAATAAATACATTTCAGAAAAGTACACTGCAGAAAATATTGTATTCTCCAATGTTTTGATGAATAATATATATAAACACATGCTAAGTAATATATTTATATTAATATAACTATCTTCATATAAACACACACCCATTTTACATATATATATATATATAAACTCATAGACTAAATCTGACAAAATCAATGAAAATTATTAATAATAATAAGGCTAGAAATCAGGCAGCCTAAGATTGGGAATGGGATAGATTTAATCTTTAATTTATTCTATATTACTTGATTATGAGTGAGTGAATTATTTTTCTAATTAAACTATAGCATAATTCAATTATGCATTTTTAAATTTCAGGTTTAAGGAAAGTCTTATAGGCATGGAATAAAATCCTTACTTCAAAAAATTAAAAAGGAAAGAATTAGTCTTCGGTATTTTTGTCATTGTTTGTAAGAATAAAAGATGAATGCATTAAGGATGTGGATTTGTTGTATTCACCACTCAGAGAATGGCAATTTTTGACATTTTTGTAAGAGGACTGTAAAACTATGCAATTTCATGCATTTAGAATGACATTTGAAAGTATATCCTTCTGTGTAATTGTGTGGCTTTGTTGTCCTACTGTCAGTTTTGATTGACACTTAAAATTAGGTGTGCAGATATAAAGGATGGTGAATTTTTAAAAGAAGCTTAGATACAGGTGGGAATTGTCAATTCTCTCAGAATACCCACCCAGAACATCAAGATCACACACACTATGTTTTTCCAATTTCCTTGAGTAAAATCATTGGCCTGTATGTTACAGAGCAACTTATTAAAAAGTAAGAAGACCAAATCTCTTTGAATAAAGTTTAAAGGACATTCTGGCTAAAACATTGGTTTTCTCACCTAGTGGTTAGCATTTGAAGAAAAAGTTCTCCATTTTATCAGACTGTCTAAATCACCCTTTTCACCTTTCATAAATACCTTATTAATGCTGAATATGTTACTTTATAATGTTAAACAATATCATATAATATAGAAATAGGGCTTTCCATTACTTCATGAAACTACAAAAAGAAAGAAAGAAGAATAAAGCCTTGAATGGGAGTATATGAAATAGCCAGTTTCTTTTTTAAGACTATGCTTAAGCTTATTATGCTAATGACCACTAAAATTCTGGAACATAATTGAAACATATTTGATATATTTTTGTACAACTCAGTGATGTGATTACATGGGGCATTCCATGATAGATTCCACTTTTCCTATCCAAAAAAGTAATATTTTATATAATTTCAGTTGTTGAAAAAAATTGATACAGTCATCTCTAAAAGTTCTTCTGGCTTTTTTAAAAATCCTTAATTTTTCTTTAGGTCTTTGGCAAAAGAAGTCTAACAAAATCACTCTTTTGCTCATTCTCAAAAGTTGCTATTCTTTGTGAACTTTTAAAAGCTGTAGGAAATATCTTTATTATTTTTGTGCTGTTCTGACCATTTCATATTTTTACATTTCAAGTTTTCCAGTTTCTCACTGCATTACCTACGGTTCTCTGTGGAGGGCCAGGAGCAATGAATCAGGCCCGAGCAGGGAAAGTCCCCACATTAGGGCAGAATGTCCCCAAGAGTTAAACAATAACCAATGTTAGGAAACTGAGAGAACGGGATGTGTTTTGGCAACAGCTAACGGCATTCTTCTGTTTCTATGACTACGCTTGCTTGCTAGCAACTGCAAACCACAACATAATTTTAGCCTTTATAAGCACACCTTAAAAACCTCTGGGGGCTACTCTCTCAATCTTCCTTCCTGGAGGTTTCTGAGGCAGTCGCCGGCCGGCTAATAAAGACTCCAAATTGGGTTGCAGTTTTAAATTATGTGATCTCTCTTTCAGTGTGCCTCACAACATTCTCTAGAGAAATAGAATCAGCAGGAAATATCTGTAGATATAAAATTGGTAAAAGTGTCTCACATAACTGTGGGAATGCAGAGTCCAAAATCCATGGGGCAGACTGTGAAGATGATGACTCCAGTGAAGGGTCTGGATGAACTCCACAGAAGAGACTCGCTGGCTGAAGCAGGAAAAGAAACTGTCTCTTCTGAATCCTCCTTAAAAGTTTTCCAGTGATTACATTAAGCATCACTCATTGCAGAAGAAACTCCCCTTGGCTGATTACAAATGCAATCAGCTGTGGATGCAGCCAATGTGACTGTGATTTATTTCTATGAAATGTCCTCATAGCAACAGACAGGCCAGCACTTGCCCAACCAGACAAATGGGCACCACCACCTGTCCAAGTTGATAGGTGATCGTCACCATGACAGGCCACACCTTGTCAACTTGGCAGCTATATACATCGCTTTAAACCATACTTAATCTCTAAGTAGAAAATAATAAAAGACACATTTTTTTAGTCACCTAACAATACTCAATTGTCCCATGTATGACCAGAAATGCATTAAATCTCCCCAGAACAGGGTGCAAGTCCTTGGATAATATTCATTCTTAAACTTGATATTTTACAACTTAAATACCATAATATGAACAAAACAACATTACAGTCCTCATTTATGTAACTGATCACGTGGTCATAGTTCATATTTATCACTACCTTCTTCTATAACCCATTCCATGATTCCTTTACCCTCAGCAAGCACTTCAGCTGGGCATGGGTTTTTGCCTGGTGGAGTGATCCAAACCTTCATTCCTGAAGTTTCAGAGCCACTGGAAGTCCTGCCTGGATTGGGTTGTTGCAGTTTTCCATTGATTTTTTTTAACTTTTTTTATTGTGTAGTATAACATATATACAAAGCAACCAAATAAAAAAGCAATAGTTTTCAAAGCACTCTTCAACAAGTGGTTACAGGAAAGATCCCAGAGTTTGTCATGGGATACTGTATGATCCTCTCATATTTTTCCTTCTAGCTGCTCCAGAATATAGGAGGCTAGAGGGCTTAAATACTTTTTTATCATCACAATCAACTTTTTTTCTTTATTTATTTTTGTGCACACTAACATGTATACAAAAAAAAGCTATAAATTTCGAAGCACAACACCACAATTAGTTGTAGATCATTTTTCAGATTTTGACATGGGTTACGATTTCACAATTTTAGGCTTTTACTTCTAGCTGCCCTAAAAATACTGGAGGCTAAAAGAGATATCGATTTAATGATTCAGCATTCATATTCATCTGTTAAGTCCTATCTTCTATGTATAATTCCATCATCACCTTTGATTTTTCCATACCTCTCCTTGGGGTTGTTTGGGCTATGGCAATTCTAAATTTTTGATATTGGAAGGGTCTGTCACTAATATGAAGTAGGGAGATGGAACTATCTGAAGTTCTGGAGAGGCTGGGCTAGGTTTCAGGACTAATCTGGACCAGGGACCCATCTGAAGGTTGTGGGTTTTTGGAAAGTTACTTTAGTGCTTGGAACCCTTGTGGAATCTTATAGATTGCCCTAGGTGTTCTTTAGGATTGGCTGGAATGGTCCTGGTTGGGGGTTGGCAGGTTATGATAGGTAGCGAGGTCTACCTGAAATTTGAGTAAGAGCAACTTCCAGAGTAGCCTCCTGACTCTATTTGAACTCTCTCCGCCACTGATACTTTATTAATTAGACTTCTTTTCCCCCTTTTGGTCAGGATGTAATTATTGATCTCATAGTGCCAGGTCTAGATTCATCCCTGGGAGTCATCACCCATATCGCCAGGGAGACTTTCACCCCTGGATATCATATCCAACATAGGGAGGAGGACAATGATTTCCCTTGCAGAGTGGGGCTTAGAGAGACTGAGGCCACATCTGATCAACAACAGAGGTCCTACAGAAGTAACTCTTAGGCATGCCTATCAGTAGTCTAACCTTCCCTGCTGCTTACATAAGCTTTATAAGAGTAAGCCTCATGATCAAGGGCATGGCCTATTGATTTGGGTATCCCTAAAGTTTGACACAGTATCAGGGGATCCCCTGATGGTAAGGTTTAATAGTTCCATATTCTTCCTCCCCTCCCTCAGGGGGCTTTGCCAATACTTTTTGATTTCTTCTTAATATGCTCTAGCATGTTTCCAGGCATTACAATAATCTATACAGGATTAATGACCTCTCTCTTATTCTGTGCTTCTTGTGTTTCAGTTGTTCAATTAGCTGATCTAATTGAGGTTGAATTAGATCATACACTACAGAAAATTTCAGTGCCAGATGAAATAAACTTTTTTCCATTGGTCTCAAAGAGTATGTGTGGTTCTAAAGTGTAGACACTGTTTTCTTTACCCTTATGTTCTGAGTTACTTTAATCTGAATCTGTTTGGCTTCATTCTTATCTTTAAATATCAGGTTATATATATAAAACAGCCTTTCAAAATCCAGAAATAATCACCACTCCAGACTTAATGTGTCTGCTCTAAAATCTTACGATCTAGGCCTGTTTTCTTATAAGCATTGTCTAAAGGTGACCATATCATTTTTGTTTTTATGTTTCTGGCTTATTTTGTCTCACCAAATGTCCCACATGTTCATTCACATCATTGCATGCCTCACGACTTTGTTCCCTTTTGCAGCAGCACAACCTTCATTCATAATTAGACACTATATTTGCCAATCTACTTCTCCGTCAGTGCATCCTTCAGACACCTGCATTCATTGTGCATCTTGTAGAGGGCCCAAAGTCCACAGTCCATCAGTATTCTCAATTTTAGATAATTTCATTGTTCCCAAGAGACAGACAACAATAAACACACACTCGCCTAATAGCAAATCTAAACCTCCTCTTAACTTTTGTCCCTCATCCTATTATTTACCTCTGCTGTTGCTGTGGTAGTGCTGATGGTTTCCTTTTGAACATAGCTCATAGTATGCAACAGGAGTTTTCCCCCTGTACCCTGGACTTAAACACTCTTTATACAAGAATCATATCTTTGAAGTAATTCTTATGAGAGCTCATCCATATTTCTAGTGTGAGTCAGTGGGACATGTAGGTCTATACAACCCCTTTCAATCTTGTTCACCTTAAATATGATAATATTACCTCTAGACCCACTAGAGAACCACCTTCACTCCTATCTATTCCCTTACATTCGAGTTCAACCTCATTAGCTAGCAGTTCACCCATCTCTAGCTTCTGTGTATTTCTAAGTCCCCTATCTTCTATATTATAAGCCTCTGATTATACCTTTATGCTGATCATAAAAGTGGACCCATACAGTATCTATCCTTTTTGTGGCTGGCTAAATTCACTCAGCATTATGTCCTCAAGGTTTATCCATCTTGACCTATGCTTCAGGATGTCATTTTGTCTTACTGCTGCATAATATTCCATCGTATGTATATACCACATTTTGTTGATCCTCTTGTCTGTTGATGGACATTTGGTTTGTTTCCATCTTTTGGTGATTGTCAATAATGCTACTATGAACATAGATGTGTAAATGTCTGCTTGTGTCATTGCTTTCAGCTCTTCTGGTTATACATCAAGTAGTCCTATTGCTGCGTCACAGGGCAACTCGATATTTAGTTTCCTAAGGAACCGCCAAACAGTCTTCCATAGTGGCTGCATCATTATACATTCCCTCCAGCAGTGCATAAGTGTCCCAGTTTCTCCACATCCTCTCCAACAATTATAGTTTCCTGTTTGTTTAACAGCAATCCTTCTTATAGGTGTGAGATGATATCGCATTGTACTCTTAATCTGCATTTCTCTTATAGCCAGTTAAAATGAGCATCTCTTCACATGCTTTTGAGCCATCTGTAATTGCTTTTCAGAAAAATGTTTATTCATATCTGTAGCCCATTTTTTTAATTGATTGTTTGTTCTTTTGTTGTTGATTTGTATCATTTCTTTGTATATACAGGAAATCAAACCTTTGTCTGATACTTGAATTCTAAATATTTTCCCCCATTGAACTGGCTGCCTCTTCACCTTTTTGACAAAGTCGTTTGAAGTGCAGAAGCATTTGATTTTGAGGAGTTCCCATTTATCTATTTTTTGTTGTTGTTGCTTGTGCTTTGGGTATAAAGTTTGGGAAGCTACCTCCTATTACTATGTCTTAAAGATGTTTCCCTACATTTTCTTTGAGAACCTTTATGGTGCTAGTTCTTATATTTAGGTGTTTGATCCACTTTGAGTTAATTTTTGTGTAGGGTGTAAGACAGGGGTCCTCTTTCATTCTTTTGGCTATTGATATCCAGTTCTTCCATGCCCAGTTATTGAAAAGAGTATTTTGTCCCAGTTCAGAAGATTTGGGATTGTCAAAAATCCGTTTGCCATAGATTTGGTGGTCTATTCTTGCACTCTCAATTCTGTTCCATTGGTCAATGCTTCTGTCTTTGTGCCAGTACCATGCTGTTTTCACCACTGTGGCTTTATAATAGGTTTTAAAGTCAGGGAGTGTTAATCCTCCCACTTTGTTCTTCTTTTTTAGGATGCTATCAGCTAATCAGGATCTCTTTCCCTTCCAAATGAATTTGGTTATTAGTTTTTCCAAATATTCAAAGTAGGTTTTTGGAATTTTGATCAGTACTGTGTTGAATTTGTAGATCAACTTGGGGAGAATTGACATTTTCACTATATTTAGTCTTCCCATCCATAAGCAGGGAATGTCTTTCTACCTGTTTAGATCTCCTTCATGTAATTTTCTGTGTACAAGTCCTCTATGTCCTTAGGTAATTCATTCCTAAATATTTGATTCTTTCAGTTGCTATTTTGAATGGAAGTTTTTCCTTAACTGACTCCTCAGCTAGCTCATTGCTTCTGTATAGAAATGTTACTGATTTTTGCACATTAATTTTATATCCTGCCATCTTGCTGAATTTATTAGCTCAAGTAACTTTGCTGTAGAATTCTCAGTATCTTCCAATTATAGTATCATATAATCTGCAAATAATAAGAGTTTTACCTCTTCCTTTCCAATTTGGATGCCTTTCATTTCTTTGTCCTGCCTGACTGCTCTAGCTAGAATATCTAACACAGTGTTGAATAATAGCAGTGACAGTGGACCTCCTTGTCTTGTACTTGATCTTAGGAGGAATGCTTTCAGTCTCCTTCCGTTGACTATGATGCAGGTTATCAGTTTTTCATATGTTCCTTTTATCATATTGAAATAGTTACCTTTGATTCCTACCTTTTGGAGTGTTTTTATCAGAAAAGGACGCTGAATTTTGTCAGATGCTTTTTCAGCATCAATCAAGATGATCATGTGATTTTTTCCCTTTTGATTTGTTAATATGCTGTATTACATTAATTTATTTTCTTGTGTTGCACCATCCTTGTACTCCTGGTATAAACCCCACTTAGTCATGGTGTATAATTCTTTTAATGTGCTGTTGGATTCAATTTACTAATATTTTATTGAGAATTTTTGCATCTATGTTCATTAGGGACATTGGTCTATAGTTTTCCTTTCACTTGGTTTTGGTATTAAAATCATATTAGCTCATAAAATGAGTTTTATAGCACCTTCACTTGGTTTTGGCATTAAAATGATATTAACTTCATAAAATGAGTTAGGTAGAGTTCCTTTTCCCTCAGTTTTTTGGAAAAGTTTGAACAGGATTGGTGTTAGTTCTTTCTGGAGTGTTTGAAAAAATTCCTCTGTGAAGCCACCTGGCCCTGGGCTTTTCTTTGTAGGGAGATTTTTGATGACTGATTGAATCTCTTTAATTGTGATTGGTTTGTTGAGACCTTCTATTTCTTCCTGAGTTAGTGTGGCTTGTTTGTGTGTCTCCAGGAATTTGTCCATTTCATCTAAGTTGTCTAATTTGTTGGTGTATAGTTGTTCATAGTATCCTCTTATGATTTCTTTTATTTCTTCAGGGTCTGTGGTAACACACCCTTTTCTCATATCTGATTTACATCCTCTCTCTTTTTTTCTTTTTCAGTCTAGCTAGTGGCCTATCAATTTTATTGATTTTTCTCAAAGAACCAACTTGTGGTTTTATTGATTCTTTCTATTGTTCTTTTGTTCTCTCATTCCTTTATCTCTGCTTTAATCTTTCTTATTTCTCTTCTCCTATTTGCTTTCAGATTAGTTTGCTGTTCTTTCTCAAGTTCCTCCAGGTCTGCTGTTAAGTCTTTGCATTTTGCTCTTTCCTCTTTTTTAATATAGACATTTAAGGCAACAAATTTCCCTCTCAGCACAGCCTTTGCCACATCCCATAATTTCTGATCAGTTGAATTCTCATTTTCATTCATCTCCAGATAGCTACTGATTTTTCTAGCAATTTCTTCTTTGACCCACTGGTTGTTTAAGAATGTGTTATTTAATCTCCATATATTTGGGAATGTTCTTGTTCTTTGGTGGTTGTTGAGATCCAGCTTCATCCCATTGTGATCAGAGAAAGTGCTTGGAATAATTTCAATATTTTAAAATTTATAAAGACCTGTTTTGTACCCCAGCATATGATCTATCCTGAAGAATGTTCCATGAGCACTAGAGAAGAACATATAATCTTGTACTTTGGGGTGCAATGACCTCTATATGTCTGTTAGGTCTATTTAATTTATCAGGTTATTTAACTTCTTTATTTCTTTGTTGATCTTCTGTCTGGTTGTTCTAGCTATAGAGGAGAGTGGTGTATTAAAATCTCCTACTATTATTGTTGACACATCTATCGCTCCCTTCAGTTTTGCCAATGTCTGTCTCATGTACTTTGGAGCTCCTTGATTGGGAGCATAAACATTTGTGATTGTTGTATCTTCTTGGTGAATTGACCCTTCATTTAGTATATAGTGTCCTTCTTTGTCTCTTATGATGTCTTTACATTTAAAGTTTATTATGTCTGATATTAATGTAGCTACTCCTGCTTTCTTTTGGTTACAACGTGCATGGAAAATCTTTTTCCATCCTTTCACTTTCAATCCCTTTGTATCTTTGTTTCTAAAATGAGTCTCTTGTAAGCAGCATATAGCTGGATTATGTTTCTTAATTCATTCTGCCAATCTTTATCTTTCAATTGGCAAGTTTAGTCTGTGAACATTCAAAGTTATTACTGAAAAGGCTTTTCTTGATTCCACCATCTTATATTTTAATTTTATTTGTCAGATCTATTTATTCTTTTCCCTCTTTCTTTTTGTATTCTTTAAATTACCCTTAGTGGTACTCTTCAATTCTGTGCCCTCCTCCCGACCCCCAACCCCCGTCTTTTTTTTTCAACTGGCAGAACTCCTTTTAATATTTCTTATAGGGCCAATGTCTTGCTGACAAATTCCTTCAGGATTTCTTTATCTGTGAAAACTTTAATCTCTCCCTCAATTCCGAAGGACAATTTGGCTGAGTACAGAATTCTTGGCTGGAAGTCTTTCTTTTTCAGGAACTTGAATATATCATACCACTACCTTCTTGTCTCCAGGGTGTTAAATGAGTAGTCTGAACGCAGTCTTATTTATTTTCCCATGTATGTAGTAAATTGTTTTTTCTCTCACCACTTTCAGGATTTTTTGCTTCTCTTCAACATTTAACAGACTGATTAGTATATGCCTTGGAGAAGGCCTATTTGGATTTAATCTGTTTGGAATTCTTTGGGCTACTTTGATTTGTATATTTATGTCCTTTATAAAGGTTGGGAAGTTTTCCCCCATTGTATCCTCAAATACTCTTCCTAGCCCTTTAGTCCTCTCTTCTCCTTCTGGGACACCAATGATTCCTGTATTTGTGCGCTTTGTTTTATCTATCATTTCCCTGAATTCCCATTCAATTTTTTCAACTTTTTTGCCATTTGCTGTTTTGAGTCTTCAAAGTCAATTATTCTGTCCTCTATATCACTTATTTTTTCCTTCTGTCTCTTCAAATCTGGAGTTGTGTGCCTCTAGTATTTTTTTATTTGGTCAACAATGTCTTTAATTTCTGTGGTTTCTGCTATTTTTCTATTTATTCTTTCAAATTCCTCTTTGTAGTCTTCTACTGTCTTCTTGATCTCCTTTATGTCATTTGTTATCCCACTTATTTTATTAAGTAAAGTTGTATGAACATCTTTGTTTAGTTTTTCCAATGTCTGTTTCCCCTCTGGTGTTTTAATTTGGTTATTAAGCAGGGCTATATCTGTCTTCATTGTGATATGCTTAATGATCTTCTGCTGTCTTTGTCACATGTAAATATCTTGACTGATTTACTTTGGGAGTTGATTTCTTTCGGTAGTCTAAGGCCTTGTGTTTGTGGGAAGGTTGCACAGCAGGAAGCAGGGCACAGGGTGGAGCACTCAGTACAGTGATTTGTTTCAGGCCAGGTATAGGTGCAGGTTGGGGATGTTACATTGATGCTTGTGAACATGGATGCCCAGCTTCCAGGGAAGATGTAGCTTTGTGGGTGCACTGGTCTGGGGAGTGTAACCCTGGTGTGCACTGATCTAAGTCATGGGGCCCTTTGTGTACATGCATAGAACTGTGGCAGCAGGTTGGCCTTACACTTTTGTGGATTGAGGGCAGATATGACCCAGCTGCATAGGTTGGCACTTTCTCAGAGCTGAGAAGTGAGACTGAGGGCTGTGGGCATGCACAGTTCTAGGACTGCTTTAAAATGCAGTCCCCAGAGTCAAATGATGTGATTGGGGGCCCATGTACACGTGTTGGGCTGGAAGTGCCATAAAGGGATGCACTGAGCTCAGGGAGGGCAGGGTGAGGATGTGTGACACTATGGGTGTGTTGGGGGGGGGGTTGAGGAAGGGCAGAAGTAGCCTAGGTATGGAAATTAGTACCCACAACCTTTGTGCTCTGGCAGCAGCCTGCAGGGAACAGGGAAGTAGGGTAGTCCTTGGGAAGTGTATACAAGAGGTGGATTGGGCTGTACTCCAGGTGGAGGTGTGGAGTAGGTACATGCACCGGGATCTGGTGGGGTGGAGACGCCTAGAGCATGGGGAATGTGAGAGGGTGTTGGGGTTCAGGTGTGGGGTGAGTAACCGGTCACAAGCCTGTGCTGGTGAGGGTAGCATGCCCAAGGAACGCAGCATGGCTTACTTCCTAGTCCTGCACTCCAGTCCTTGCATTCCCGTGGGCTCCATGGTTCCATGCCTCTATGCCAGGCTCCCGACTTCTACCTCTCAGTTCCTCAGCCTCTGCAATCAGGGCTGCTGCATGTTGTGTAGAAGGCTCTTCCAGGTAAACCAAACTCCCGAATCATTGCCTCAGTTGCCCTCCTGTCCCCTCTCTAACATTTCCATGGAGCAGGTCTAATCTTGAGCCACTCTACTTGGCCATCTTCCCAGAAGTCGTGTTTTCCATTGGTTTTAATCACAGGGCATGATAGTACTAAAATATGCCCTAGGGGATCTCCTATATTCCAGGAAAACTCTTCTTTACCTCCACTGTGTAGTTGCAGTCCTATTTCCTCCTGATAGTCAGGGTCAATCACCCCAGCCAGTAAAGTAATCCCCTTCTTGGCTTGTTGATCAAAGGGCATGAGTAACCCAAAGTGACCAGGTGGCAGCCTTATATTCCAGTTCAATAGAATCATTGTTGTTTCTCCTGTGGAAGCACTCCCCCTTTTGGAACTAAAACCTGTAGACCAACAGAGCCAAGGTCACAGGGACAGGGATCAAAACATTTCCCAGTAGATTGCTAGGGATAATAGTGAGTGGTGCCACTCCCAATTCCACCCCTTGTTTCCTGGACACATGGATCCTGGCTATGGGAGAATCAGCACCATACAGTGGACACTGACTCAGAGCATACACAGTTTCCTGGAGAAGATTATCCCAGCTTTGCCAGGTATTGCTATCTAGTTGGCATCATAATTGAGTTTTCAAAAGGCCATTCAACCATTCTATCAATTCAGCTGCTTCTGGATGATGGGGAACATGGTAAGACCAGAGAACTCCATGAGCATGTGCCCCTTCCCACACTTCATTTGCTATTAGGTGTGTTCCTTGATCAGAAGCAATGCTGTGTGGAATACCATGATGATGGATAAGGCATTCTCTAATTCTACCCATGGTAGTTTTGGCAAAAACATTGCATGCAGGGAAAGCAAACCGATATCCAGGCTACTTGTCTATTCCAATTAGAACAAAATGCTACCCCTTCCGTGAAGGGAGTGGTCCAATGTAATCAACCTGCCACCGTGTAACCAGCTGGCCACCTCAGGGAATGGTGCCATATTAGGGGCTCAGTGTGGGCCTCTGCTGCTGGCAGTTTGGGCACTCAGCAGTGGCTGTACCCAGGTCAGCCTTGGAGAGTAGAAGTCCATATTGCTGAGCCCATGCATAACTTCCATCCATACCTACATGACCACTTTGCTCACGAGCCCATTGGGCAATAACAGGAGTTACTGGGGAAAGAGGCTGATTGGTATCCACAGAATGGGTCATTTTATCCACTTGATTATTAAAACCCTCCTCTGCTGAAGTTACCCTCTGGTGCACATTAACATGGGAAAAAATATCTTTGTGTTTTTAGCCCACTCAGAAAGGTCTATCCACATACCTCTTCCCCAGATCTCTTTGTCACTAGTTTTCCAATTATGGTCTTTCCAAGTCCCTGACCATCCAGCCAAACCATTAGCAACAGCCCATGAGTCAGTATACAAATGTACCTCTGGTCAATTCTTCTTCCAAGCAACATGAGAAACCAGGTGCACTGCTCAAAGTTCTTCCCACTGGGAGGATTTCCCCTCACCACTGTCCTTCAGGGACACCCCAGAAAGGAGTTGGAATGCTGTAGCTGTTCACTTTCAGGTGGATTATGCATATCGTGTTGAACCATCTATAAACCAGGTCCAAGCTTTCTTTTGCTCAGTCAATTCACTGTAAGGAACTCCCCAAGAGGCCATAAGTCTGGTCTGGGAAAGAGAAGGTAATGTGGCAGGAGAGCAGACCATGGGCATTTGGGTGACTTCCTCATGTAACTCACTTGTGCATTAAGGACCTGCTCTGGCCCTATCTCATATATACCATTTCCATTTTATGATGGAGTGCTGTTGTGCATGCCCAGCTTTATGGCTTGGTTATTCAGACAACACCCATCTCATGATAGGCAACTCAGTTTTCCTGGTAACTTGGTGGCCCATAGTTAAGTGTTCAGTTTCTACTAAGGACCAGTAGCAGGCCAAAAGCTGTTTCTCAAAAGGAGAGTAGTTATCTGCAGCAGATGATAAGGCTTTGCTCCAAAATCCTAGGGGTCTGCATTGTGATTCTCCTATAGGGGCTTTCCACAGACATTTCCAACACCATTGGGCCTGCTGGATCATATGGTCCAAGTGGCAGAGCAGCTTATACAGCAGCTGGACCTGTCACAGAGCCTCCTTTTGTTCAGGTCCTACTCAAAATTAGCAGCTTTTCTGGTCACTCAATAAATGGGCTGGAGTAGCACACCCAACTGAGGAATATGCTGTCACCAAAATCCAAAGAAACTAACTAGGTATTGTGCCCCTTTTTTGGTCATAGGAGGGACCAGATTCAGCAACTTATCCTTTACCTTAGAAGGGATATCTCGACATGCCCCACGCCACTGGACACCTAAAAATTTCACTGAGGTGGAAGGCCCCTGTATTTTTGTTGGATTTATCTCCCACACTCTGACACACAAATGCCTCACCAATAAGTCTAGAGTGGTTGCTACTTCTTACTTACTAGATCCAATCAACATGATATCATCAGTATTGTGTTCCAGTGTGATGTCTTGTGGGAAGAAGAAACGATCAAGATCCCTGAGGACAAGATTATGACATAGGGCTGGAGAGCAATATACCCATAAGGTAGGACAGTGAAAGTATATTGCTGACCTTGCCAGCTGAAAGCAAATTGTTTCTGGTGGTCCTTACTGACAGCTATTGAGAGAAAAAAGTGTTTGCCAGATGAATAGCTTCATACCAGGTACCAGGGGCTGTATCGATTTTCTCAAGTAATCATACCACCCTGGAACAGTGGCTGAAATTGGAGTTACCACCTGGTTGAGCTTACAATAACTGACTGTCATCCTCTGAGGCACATCTGTTTGCTGCACAGGCCAAATAGGAGAGTTGAATGGGGATGTGGTGGGAATTACCACTCCTGCATCCTTTAAGTCCTTCAGAGTGGCAATAATCTCTGCGATCCCTCCAGGAATCCGGTATTGCTTCTGATTTACTATTTTGCTAAGTAGAGACAGTTCTAGTGGCTTCCACTTGGCCTTTCCCACCATAATAGCCCTTATTCCATGAGTTAGAGAGCCAATGTGGGGATTCTGCCAGTTGCCCAGTATGTCTATTCCAATGATGCATTCTGCAACTGGAGAAATAACTACAGAATGGGTCTGGGGCACACTGGATCCACTGTGAGATGGACCTGAGCTAAAACTTCATCAGTCACCTGACCTCCATAAGCCCCCACTCTGACAGGTGGACCAAGGTGACATTTTAGGTCCCCTGGAATTAAGGTCACTTCTGAACCAGTGTCTAATACCCAAATATCTGGTCATTTCCTTTTTCCCAGTGCCTTTTCTAACCCCTCAAGCTATAACACTGAATGCAGAAACTCTGCTTAGTGGGCCCATACAAATAAATTCAGCCTGATCCAGTTTTATGTTCCTCCCACCATTATCACACACCCTTAAAGTCCATTGCCACATATATTCCCCTGATTTCTGTCCATATAAATTGGAAAACTCACACAGTTCTTTTGGAGCATAATGTACCTCCTCATGGGTGATACTTTGTACCTCACCTTTTGGGGTCTGTTGGGACTTTAGTCTGGATATACATCTGGAAGAAATGAGGGATGGTAGAGGTGGGTCATGGAAAGAATTAGAAGTATCTTCCAAGCCATTTGCTTCAGGGCATTCATTTTCAGTTTCCTCTAGTGAAACGTGATCAATCACTCTAGGGCTAATCCCATCAAATAGAGGTTGGGTGGCCAATCCACACGCAGGACGGAGGTGGGGTGGCTGTGTCCTCAGGATAGACTATTACATGGTTACTTAGAGAAGACTCAGCATGACCTAGGGTTTCAACCTCTCCACTGACATCATTTTAATCTATATGTCACACATCCCACTTTTCAGAGTCCCATTCCTTTCCAATAAATGCCCTCACTTTAATGGCAGACACCATGCACAATTGAGATTTCAGTTTATGTTGTAAAGTTGTTACTCTAATAACAAGATTCTGAGTTTGAGTTTTGAATATCTCAAGTGTACAGCTACAGGAAATAAGATTTTCCTTCAGGACACTCATAGAAGCGTTTACATCTGTCAGATGGATTATAAATTTCTCATTTGAAGGCTTAATCCCATCCCTTTTAGTCCTTAATGTATACAGTGTATCTAGCAACAACCAGTCAACAGCTCTATACCTCTTATTTCCACAAAACTCCATTAAGATGTCAAAAACATTATCCCCCAGAGCCTGGCTTTGTACAAGTGAAGCATTAGAAGAATCCAATGGTGATATTCAACAACCTCTTTTGCCAAATCACCCCATGGATTGGCAGTATCACTCTGATTACAAGAATCAGAATCTTTAGTGCCTTTGAGTCCAGTCAGAGTAGAAAACTAATCATAAAAACCCATTTTTAAAATTCTTTCTTGAGAACCACTCCTGGCACCAACCTGTATTAGCTAGGCTCCTCTAGAGAAGCAGGATCATCAGGAAATATCCGTAGATATAAAATTTATAAAAGTGACTCATATAACCATTGGAACACAAAATCCAAAATCCATAGGGCAGGCTGTGAAGCTGACAACTCCAATGAAGGGCCTGGACAAACTCCATAGGAGAGTGATGATTTTTCTCTGTTAAGTTCAGAACAGATGCTAGACATATTTTTTGCTAATCATTATTTGGGAATTGAAAAAGCTAAGTTGTAAACATATTTCATATGAGAAAGCTAAGATTGGATGAAGTAGGGGAGCAGATAGGGAAATGAATTAACATATTATGTGGGTTTTTTTTTTTTTTGAGTACTGGTTGGAAAATAAGAATGGTATCTGAAAGTAGATATACCATGAACTTTAAGTAATTACTACAAAAGAGTGATGTTATATTTTTAAGTTTTTTGCTTAACTCTCTTATATCAAAATGGCTGCTGAGATTTTTCATTCCACCATATTGTATTTGAAAATTAGATAAATAAACCTTCATTTTGATTTCAATTGAAAATTTTAATTGGAAAATTTCTTTATGATGTTGTTAGAAAGCTTTTCACTTGTGCAAATTACAAAAATAATGGAATAATGACATATAATATAGAGTTGAGCAAAGGAAAGAATGCTAATTCACTTGTTGGGAAGTTTGGATTTTGATGCAGTGACGCAAATAGTTGGATGCATGGACTCAGGAGCATGTTCTCACACTCATCAAAGCTGATCTAGCTCCTGCCTCTACTTATATCTTCAACCTGTCGACAATAGAGAAAAACAGTGAGTCTTTAATATGCACCATCTCTCAAGGAAACCAACAAGACCCTTCATGTCGAGGTGATTATGTTGAATCCCTTCCACACCAGAATAATAGTGATTCATTTCTACAAGAATAGGCTTATTTTCTCAGTATGACTCTTCCTTTCCCGACAGTAGGGTATCAGTCAACACCACTGTACACAGGCCTAAAGAGTAACTCGTGGAACAGTATCTCATTTATAATCAGATCAGATGAAGACGTCAATTTTACCCCCAAAGAGGTGGGTAAATGGAAACCTAATCCTGGAATCTACTAACTCCATCACAACTATATCTGGTGGAAGCTGTCAGTCTGATAGAGCAATGGAATGATCTGGTGAAGAAGGTACAATGAAGTCCCAGCTTGGAGATGATTCTTTGCAAGGATGGATGCTGTTCTCTTGGATTCAGTATACGAAATAAATCAAGTGCTGGCAAACTTTTTCTATAAAGAGTCAGAGAGTAAATATTTTAGATTTTGTGGGCTTAATGGTCTCTACTTCAACTACTCAACTCTGCCATTGCAGTGCAAAGGCAGCCATAAAATATGTACATGAATGGGTGTGCCTGTCTTCTAGTACAACTTTATTTACACAAATAGGCAGTGGGCTGGATTTGGCCTGAAGGCCATAGTCTGCCAACCTCCACACAAAATCAGTGGACTTTAGAGAGTGCAGTGTCCCTAACAGGTAGAAAACATATAAGTTTGAGAAACAAGAAGTTGAAGCATGGGTGACCCCACTATCACTTCTAGTGGCCCTCTTGGGAAATGTGTGCTTTCTGTCTCCACAACTCTGGGCTTTGCATATTTAAAAGTCCTGATATGCAAAGAGGGAACACTTCCACCAGAGATACAGCAAGAGTTCAATTGAATATAAACTATGGCTGTCCCCTAGGCACTTAGGGCTCCTTGTGTTAAGGGACAAGCACCCAATAAGAGGAGTCACCACTCACAGAGGGAATGGATTATACAGAGAAGATAAAGCTGCTGTTACTCATTAAGGACAGGTCTATGTTAGGCTCTCAGTTGACCCACTTGCACACTTTTTGGTATCCCTTACTCTATTTTGTTAATAAATGGACAGCTGCAACAGTCACAATCTGAGAAGGGCATGGTGACTAGGGACTCAGTCACAAGATCAGCAGAAATCCTAGCTGAGGATGATGGGAATATAGAGTAGATGATAGTAGAGGGAAATGTTGAGAATTAATTGCAGTCTTAAGCTAAGTGGCATAGGCTTTATTCATCCAACCAATCTTCTTCCTATAAGGTTGCACCAGTGAAAGAGATCCACTGTAATCCTGAAAGAGTGTGGTCCAGCCAGATATATATGAAGGAGTATAAGGAATGATATACAAGGGATGTTCATGTAGTGTGTAGTGTTCAAATCCTTTAGAAGTAAGTGCTTATTCTGGGGTTGATACCAGCTGACAGACCTCAGTTTGTCCTTTCTATAAATTGCCTTGGTCAATTTCCTCTTCACATGAGCAAGTTGTTATCAAATGACTGGTCAAGTTCAGAATGTAAAGATCTGGCACTCTCATCACAATGCAAAATCATTCTGGGCAGTTGAGTTGACTGAGGCCTTTGTTGAAAAAATACTGTAGCCTAATTTCCTCCATTGTCCAGTAGTGCCTTCTTCTCTTATTTTCCCTTCCCTTTTATTTCTTTCCTTTCCTCCCCTTCTTTACTGTAAATTTTGATGCAAACAATTCTTCCTAATGATTTTCTGCCTGTAATCCCCAATCCCATTATCTAATTCCTAGGGAATCCTGTTTACATCAAAGTATAAACATTTATAGCCAAGCCACTTTATTCAAGATCACCAAAGATGATAGGTCAGTAATGCCTACCAAATATCCAAAATCACTTGATTCAAATATGCCAGTGAAAGGACAATAGATTTCCATCTTGTCCACCTGGGGCCCCCTCTCTTGAATGTACTGGCCTGCCTTTTTTCAATAGAGATCCTTGGTGGGTCACCTATTTAGGTACTGAAACTGGGAGCAAGAGTTAAGATTTAGTGAGCACAATATTTGGTCATATGTGGAAAGATATGTGCTTTCTGTCTCCACAACTCTGGGCTTTGCATATTTAAAAGTCCTGATATGCAAGGAGGGAACACTTCCACCAGAGATACAGCAAGAGTTCAATTGAATATAAACTATGGCTGTCACCTAGGCACTTAGGACTCCTTGTGCTAAGGGACAAGCACCCAATAAGAGGAGTCACCACCCACACAGGGAATGGATTATACAGAGAAGGTAAAGCTTTTACTCATTAGGGACAGGTCTATGCTAGGCTCCTAGTTGACCTACTTGCATAATGTTCACAATGAAGAGCTCCTCTGGAGGCTGGCACGCCATTGATGGTCCCTGGATGTACTGACCACACCAAAGTTTTAAAGTTTCCCCAGGAAACTGGAAAAGGGATCCAGTTTCCAGTATTATATTTTACAATTGCATCTGCCATTATCTCAAAATAAGAAGTGTACCAAAAAGTTCCTCCAAATATATTTTTCAGCCCCTGCTGCCCAATGTACATTCTTCTCCCAGGGAATGTCTCCTATTTTAAATGAGTAGGATCCATTGTTACTGGATGCAGACTTAAGACTCCTAGGCCATTTCCATGGCTTTTATTGTCTTCCAGTCTCTTCTGCAAGAGACCTAACTCTTAAGATAGTAACTGTTTTTCTAGTCATGCTTCTAGATTTTGCTAAAACCCAAATTGTGAGGTGTTCTGAAGTCTCTCATTTTCACCTGTTTTTAACATTTTGCTCACATTGTTACTCTATTTTACAGTATGTATGAATGAGCCCTACTTTAAAAACATATGCTTTTGAGAGTTCTGCTATTTGAAGATATTCTGTAGATTCTTGTTAGATTGATTGATTTTCTTGGGGTTGTATTCTGGAAAATGGGAAAACATTGAATGAACCTGAAAACTGAGAAGAAAAAAATATACAAAGGATACACTCACAATAAAATAAATTAGATTGCAAAATACAAAATAGTAAACAAGCTTGTTGGCATCACGTCAGATTTAAATCATCAAAATCCTAGAATTATGTTGCTTCCTAGTTGAGATATGTACTCAGGCAAGAAATGAGTCAGGCCTCTCAGTGCATCAGGGTGCAATTTAAGTGCTATATAACTCTGTACTGATACAGAGCACGACGCAGGCACCTGAGAGCAGGAAAAGACTGAAACAAACTGACAGCACTACCCACCTCCTCAGGGGAGCCTTTCCTTTGAAGAATTCCACTGTCTGCCCAAGTTATTTAGCACCCATTTCAGGCTCAGTACATGAGATTTATTGTTTGCATTTAAAGTCTGGTTCAGCCCACTAGAGCTATGGTTGCTAGGAAACCAGCACTTAGTTGGAGCCTGCTTTGTCATCTCCCATCTAGTCACACCATTAATTAGGAAGAGCCATCAGGTAGCAGAGTTTTTACTCATGTATTTCCCTATTTGAAGAGTACCGAGACTAAAGAACACTCTTATAGCTATTTCCCATTTCTCTGTATTCAACTAACTCTTTTTGTAATCCATCCCTTTGTAGTCTTGATTAAAGTGACTTCATTAAATAGGCCTCTACTTCCCATTGCATTTATTTTTTTTCCTAACCTTCCCAAATGCACATTTCCATTGTGAACAAAGCAACTTTTTTTCCCAGGGAGCAACTGTACCATTATGAGACTAGCTAAAGGGTTAATATTTACAGTTTATAATTTAAATAGCAGAGACTTTTATAAAAGAATGAATTAGTTAAATAAATCATAATGAATTCTTTGTTATTACTTGCCATTCTCAAATTGGCAAAATTTGGCATCATACTGACACATATTTAGAATTTCTGGTCAGAGGCTTTGAACAGCTTCTTTGTTGCCATTTCTTTTTCTTACCTCCTTTCTAAAATAATGTTATTTTCTCAAGTTGTTGGGCTGTGACGCTACCAATTTCCTGAAATGGTGGCAACATGATCTTCCAATTCAATATACTCAAAAAGTTGGATAGAGCTTAATAGCCTGAGAAAATAATATCAGCAAATTATGCTTTCTGTCATCTCTACCAGTCATGCAGATTACAGAATTTCAGTTTGGCATTTACCCAAGGCATAGAAGAAAAAGATTAAAAAGACATTTAATATATTTCACATCTCCTTATTATTAACTAGCTGCATTAAAAAATATGTATGTGGGAATGTGTTCTGAGGCCATTTCTGCATGTCACATATCACAGCAGAGACAGGTAGTTTGCTAGCGCTTAGGCGATTGGGGCAGAGTTCAGTTTATTCAGTGAGTGCACCTGTCCCCTCACAGAAGATTTGTTAATGGCCAGGGATAAATGGAAAAAACAATTATACTTCCTTTGCTAAAGGGATTTTTATTCCAGTTAAAGGAGAAAAAAAAAGACATATACAGGAGAAGCCTATAAATACCTAAGAAAATATTTTTTGAGGGTACGACTATTTGTACTTCCAAGCTATATGTGATATTATGCAATAGTCATTCCGACTTTGGCCTGTCTTTCGTTAATCTAATCATTTGGGCACATAAGACAAACATTTATGTCCCTCAACTATTCATCTTAAGAGCTTTGGATACATGGGTGGGCCACAGTGGCTCAGTGGCAGAGTTCTCACCTGCCATGCTGGAGACCTGGGTCTGATTCCTGGTGCCTGTCCATACAAACAAACAAACAAATATATATATATATATATATATATATATATATATATATATATATATATATATATATAGAGAGAGAGAGAGAGAGAGAGAGAGAGAGAGAGAGAGAGAGAGAATGAGAGAGAAAAGACAAGAGCTTTGGGTACATAAGAGAAGCATTTCTCTCCCTCAACTATTCATCTGAAGAGCTTACATGTTTCTTCTTAAGATGTCAACATCTCTCAAAATATTTCTGAGCACCTCTTTGCATATTGCCTTCAAAGTCTGTCACTAATTTTTTAAAGACTGTATTTACTTTTTATAATGGCAAAAATATATATAACAAAAATAATTTTAACTATTTTTTCTTCTGTTTTTTAATATTTTTATTGTGAAAATTTAACATACACACATACAAATATTCTTGACATGCAAGCATACATACATGGTATGCAGTCAATGGCTCCTAATGTCATCACATAATTGTATATCATCACCATGATCATTTGTTTTTGAAAACTTGCATTATTTTAGCAAAAGAAATAAAAAAGAAAAAAGAAAAAGCTCATATAAACCATACCCCTTACCCCTCCCTCTCATTGACCATTGGTATTTAAATATAACCAATTTATTTTAACTTTTGTTCCCCTTATTATTTGTTTATTTTTATCCATATTTTTTACTCATCTGTTCATGTCCTAGATAAAAGGAGCATCAGACACAAGGTTTTCATAATCACACAGTCACATTGCAGAAGCTATATCATTATACAATCATCTTTAAGAAACAAGGCTACCGGAACACAGCTTTACAGTTTCAGGTATTTCCCTTTAACCACTCCAATACATTGTAAACTAAAAAGGGGATATCTATATAATGCATGAGAATAACCTCCAAGATGACCTCTTGACTCTGTTTGGACTCTCTCAGCCACTGAAACTTAATTTTGTCTCATTTCTTCTTTCTTTTGGTCAAGAAGGTTTTCTCCATCCCTTGATGCCAGGTCCTGGCTCATCCCAGGATTTCTGTCCCACATTGCCAGGGATCTTTATGTTCCATGTACAGGGGTAGGGCATTGAGTTCATTTGCTATGCCAGCTTAGAGAGAGAGAAAGGCCACATTTGAGCAACAAAAGAGGTTCTCTTGGGGTGAATCTTAGGTCTAATTTTAAGTAGGCTTAACCTGTCCTTTGCAGGGATAAGTTTCATAGTGGTGAACCTCAAGATGGAGGTCTCGGCCTGTTTGGTTGTCCCCACTGCTTGTGAGAATATCAGAAATTCTCCAAATGGGAAAGTTGAATATTTCCTCATCTCTCCCCATCCCCCCAAGGGGATTTTGCAAATAAATACTTCTTTTTTCACTGACCAAATCACTCTGGGATTTATGAGGGCATTACACTAACCTGGGCAAACCAACAAAATCTCATGCCTTATTCAAGATTCCATGTACTTATAGCATTTAATTAAACTGACCAGACAAGTTAAATTAGGAAATGCACTACCCAAAATATATATTTTTTGCATCAAATAAACATCTCTTCCTTTAGTGTTACACAAAAGTTGAAGTTTTAAAATATGGATGATATCATCCTTTGCCTGGTTCCCTGATATACCTTAGTCCTATCCAGATCAGCTTCATTCATATCTCTATATGATGGCTGATCACTTTTTTAACTTTTTAAACAGTTCCTGTATGGGGTACTGCTGACTTTCATAGCTTCAGAACTCTAACTCTGAGTCTCAGGTGTCATATAAATACCCTAAATTTCTGGGAAAGACGATGTTATATACAAAAACAGCTCAGTATCTGAGAATTTAGAACTGACAGTTATCACCTCTGAATATATGTGACTGCTATAAGAGCTTACAATCTAGGACCCTTTACAATATGCCCCAACCTGATATTCCATCCTGTCAACTTTAGTTCATTGAATTGCTATATTATAGTTGGTCCATATGATTGAGGCATGAAAATATTTGTCTTTTTGTTCCTGACATTTCATTCAACATACAGCTCTTAAGGTTCATTCATCTAGTTTCATGCCTCACAACTTCATTCCTTATTGCTGCCAGCTCAGTAGTCCATTATATGTACCATAGTTCCCCCTTCCTTTCTTAGTCGTTGTACCCTTAGGACACTTCCATTAATTGTAGATCATGAACACTGCTGCCAAAGACATCAATGTGCAAATGTGTATTCGTGTCCCCATGCTCAGTTCCTCCAGGTATATACTGAGCAATGGAGTTGCAGGATCATATCACAAACCCATCCCAGCCTCCTGTGGAACCACCACACTGCCCTCCAAGGAGCTAGATGTCTCATTTCCTTACCGACAGTGAATAGGTACATCTCTTTCTCCATATTTTCTTTAGAACTTGTTTGTCTCTGTTCATTTTTAAGTAGATTCGTTCACACATCATACAATCCAGCCTAAATGTATAGACATGCTTTCACCACCATACTCTATCTGAAAACATTTCCTTTTCTTCCACAAAGAATCCATACCTCTTTCCCAATCCCCCCTCCTATTGATATTTAGCATAATGCCTTTGTTACATTCATTGGAAGAATATTACTGTTGACTATAGACCCTAGCTTGCATTGATTGTACTTTTTCCCATATACCATCTATTTTCAACACCCTGTAATACTGACAATTCTTTGTTCTTCCTTATGTGAAAACATCTTTTAATTTGTACATTTAATCATCATCATTGTACACTTTAAGCATTCCTAAATTATACCATCTCATTCTTTATCCTTTATTTTTCCTTCCAGTTTCATATGTGCCCCCAGCCTTTCTCCCTCAATCATACTCACATTCAGTTTTATTCAGTGTAATTATATTATTGTGCTACAATCAGGTAAAATTGTGCTATCCATTTCCAAATTTTACATTCAGTCTTGTTACACAATCTCTATTCCTTCAACACCAATTACCCAATTTCTACCCTATTTCTATCTCCTGATAACCTGTGTGCTTAACTGAAATTCTTCAAGTTCACTCATTGATGTTAGTTCATATCAGTGAGACCAAACACTATTTGTCCTTTTGTTTCTGGCTAATTTCACTCAGCATAATGTCCTCAAGATCCATCCTCATTTTTACATACTTCATAACTTTATTCTTTCTTACAGCTGTGTAATATTCCATCATATGTATATGCCACAGCTTGTTTAGCCACTCATCCATTGATGGCTCTTTGGTCTGTTTCTATCTTTTGGCAATTGTAAATAATGCTGATATAAACATTGGTGTGCAAATGACTGTTTGTGTTCTTGCTCTCATGTCCTCTGAATAGATACCTAACAATGTGATTACTGGATCATATGGCAATTCTATTAACTATTTTAAGTGAACATTCTTTGACATTAAGTACATTAAGTACTGTGTAACTTTCCTCACTATTTCCAGACTGTTTTCATAATCTTAAATCAAACTTCATATTCATTTAGCATTTACTCCCTATTACCTCCTCTTCCTGTCACCTCTTCTAACTACTATTCTGCTTTCTGTTTCTATGAATTTGCTTATCCCAAGTATTTTGTATAAGAGAAACCACACGATATTTGTCTTCTTCAATCTGGCTTATTTCATTCACCATGAAATATTCAAGATTCATCCACATTGCTGCATGTACCAGCATTTCACAACTTTTATGGCTGAATAGTATTCCATTGTATGGATATATCATAGTTTGTTTATTCGTTCATTTGTTAATGGAGACCTGGGTTGCTTCCTCCTTTTGATTATTGTGAATAATGTTGCAGTGAATATTGGTGTAATTATCATTGCTTTTAATTATTTTGGGTATATGTCTAGGAGTGGAATCACTGGGTCATGTGGTAATTCTATGTTTAATTTTGTGAGGACTCACCAAACCATTTTCCACAGTAGCTGCATCATTTTACATTCCCACCAAAAATGTACAAGCATGGGCGGGCCACGGTGGCTCAGCAAGTAAGAACGCTTGCCTGCTGTGCCTGAGGACCAGGGTTCGATTCCTGGTGCCTGCCCATGTAGAGAAAAAAAAAATGTACAAGCATTCCTATTTCCCCGCATCTTCTCCATTAATTATTTTTTTTAAATTTTTCATATAATAGCCATCCTAGTGAGTGTGAAGGGCTATCTAATTGGAGTTTAAATTTGTATTTCTCTAATGACTCATGATGTTGATATTGGACATGTTTTCATTCACATATTGAGCAGATGATTTTCAACAAAAGTGCCAAGTCCACTCAAAGGGGAAAGAATAGTCTCTTCAAATAATGCTGGGACAATTGGAAAACCACTTGCAAAATAATGTATGTTAATATCTGTATACCATATACAAATATTAACTCAAAATTCATCAAAGATGTAAATTTAAGGGATAAGCCATAAAATTCTTACAAGAAGGCATAGGGAAATATCTTGATTTTTGTAATAGGCAATGGATTTTTAGATATTATACCAAAAATATGAACAACATAAAAAATTGATAAATAGGACTTCATAAATATTAAAAACTTTTTTGCCTCAAAGGACATTAACAAGAAAGTGAAAGACAGCCTACAGAATGGGAGAAATTATTTGGAAACCATATATCTGATGAGTTTAATGTCTAGAATATATAAAGAACTAATATAGTTCAAAAACATGGGTGTTCTGGACCCATCAGTCTCTTTTGAATCAAGGTATCTTTCAATGGATGTCTTAGTTTGGACACTTTCATGGACTTAGTGCTGCAAACTTAATAAGTTCCCCTTTTTAAAAGCCATTCCATTTCTGATATATTGCATTCTGGCAGCTTTTATAAACTAAAACAGAAGGTGATCAGGATATGCAGAATTTTGAAGAGTTACTGATTGGAAATTTCCTTTTGTGCTATATCTCCAAGAAGGGTAGAGAGGTTATTTTTTTAAACCTAAACTAATCTGAAATTCCACCACATGATGTTATGTCTAACAGACCTGGATCAATTCAATAAAGAATATGCTCTTTGGATCAGTGATGAGATCTGAGGCAGAAATTCATATGAGCCTTGACTATACTTCCCAACTTACTTGCAACATACTTGGTGCCTCCCCACCTTCCATGATTGTGGAGTCCCTGACATTCTCTGCACCTTATTCCAGTTCTCAATCACATCAGTGATAGGGTGCTCTTTTAGTTTGCTAATGCTAGCAGAATGCAATACACTGGAAATGGAGTGACTTTTATAAAGGGAATTTATTTAGCTACAAATTTACAATTCTTTGGAGGAAATGCAGCTGGCTTTCCTCCCAGCTTTTGGATTCAAACAGCTTTCCCAAGGGTGATTCCTTTCTGCATCTCCAAATGTCAGGGTCTGAGCTGATGAGCTCTCCCTTGACCTCCCTCTTTTAAGACTCCAGCTAATTAAATTAAACATCACTAATTGCAAAAGGCACTCCCCTTAGTTTACCATAGGTGTAAAATGCCATATATGAATTTCACATGCTAACGATTTAAGTCCACAGCTATAGAACAACAGGGCACTATCCCCTGGCCAAGTTGATACCTGTGTCTAACTACTTGGTTCAATTTCATATCTTCTATCTCTAAATGGTTTCAGTAACTATATAGTGGAGAAATTTGCCTTAATCAGCAAAATGAGGTAAAAGTCAGGTTATGAGTTACAAAGAAACTTTCGCAGTGATAAAATAACAGATGTTTGCATGTGTGTGTGTGGGATGTGATAAAGCAACAGATATGTGAGTGTTAGTGTGTGTGAAGTGTGTCTGCTCTGTAATCCTAAACCATTGCTGATTTATCCTTGAGAATGCTTATGTACATAAAAACACGGTGCAAGAACAAAGGATGTCTGAATTAAGATAAACAAAAACAAAACACAACTAAGTAATTACCTTTAAAGATGGAAAAAAATGTTTAATGCCCATGTCTTTCTCCATACAGCTGGGGCAGTTGCTATCCTGAGGGAAACAATGCTTAAGATGTATATAGGCAAAGGAGCAAATAAACAAAATCCCACATGTGAGAATGGCACGATGATGTAAGGGTAGGATTCTCAGGACTGCAGCTATTTGATCTGACCACCCGTTTGCTGTGATCTCAATCCCCTGCTTGCAGAGGCTCCTTGTCCACTGTCACTACAGTAGATTTTGAAAGACCTACACAGGAAAAACCCTTGGGAATTATTGAGAGCAAACCTTTTATAAAATGTGGTCTCTGAGCTTAGGCACTTCCATCCTGCCCTTCACGCCATCTTTCCACTATGGCATAAGGAATGTTCTTTCTATTTCCATGGAAAGCAACATTTTAAGAGTGCTTTCATTCATTGCAATGTGTAGAAAGCCTTGCTGGCAAATCTAGGTGTAGAGCCTCTGAGCAGTTTCTAATATAGGGCACCAATGGTAGCCCAAATGTCCCTGCTTGCTTGAGGAGAGAAGCTGGAGATGGTCAATTTTTCCTTAACCTCTGCCTTCACCAGAAAAAAAGAGCATTAATAGTGTGGCACCCTTCCTGGTTCCTCTAGCAGTCTCGACTGCCCTTACCTTTCCAACCACACTTCTTCAGGCCCAGCAAATGTATTCCTGCTTTTCAAGGCTTTCTGGTTGTGCCAGTTTGGCTCTATTAGGTACCTTCAGAAAAGCCATGTTTTAATCCTGATCCTGCCTTCTGGGGGCAGCCATTTCATTTAATTCCGATTCAATACTGTAGGATGGAAATTTTTGATCGACTTATCTCCACAGAGATGTGATACATCAAATTTTGGGTGTAGCCTTTTGATTAGACAGAGATGTGACTCCATCCTTTCAGGGTGGGTCTTGATTAGTTTACTGGAGTTTTTTAAAAGGGGAAATATTTTGGAGAGAGCTCATAGCAGACAGAGAGAGAGCCAACAGAAACTTTGAGCAAAGCTGATAGAGAACAGAGACACAGATGTTGGGAGATGCTTAGAGCCCAGCAGATGTCACCATGAGATGTTAAGCAAGCCAGAACCTGGAGAGAGCCAAGGGAAGTCAAGAGACAAAAGCCAGTCCAGAAGCAAAGTGAGGAACTCCTACAGGAACAGAGGCTGAAAGCAACAGAGCCCAGGAAAAAGGGACCAGCAGATGCCAGCCACATGACTTCTCAGCTGATAGGGCTGTTCCAGACTCATTGGCCTTTCTTGAATTAAGGTATATTTTCTTGGATACCTTAGTTTGGGCATTCTCCCAGGCTTAGAAATGCAAACTTGCTAAATTATTGTTTCCCTTTTTAAAAGCCATTCCATTTCTGGTATATAGCATTCTGGCAGCTTACAAACTAATATACTGGTTTCATAGAAAGCCTCTTCCTGTTTCTTGGTATAAGGTTGTGGCAGCTTCCTCTCATTACTTGCAGGAATGGCTTGCCACTCTCTCTCAGCCCAATTGCAATGCCAGGAGTCATTGATGGGGAGCCAGTCCCATTCCCTGATTCTTTGCTTGTTTTGACAAAGCTTATTTTAAATTTTAGGGAGGACTCAACATTATAGTCATTGGCTCCTGTAGTCCTGATGCATCATAAAGTGAATTGAACCAAGTCCAGAGATTCCAATTCACTTTTATTTCTTCTGATCAAGACTGCTGACCTCAGCCTTGGCTGTGGATATCTCCCATTACTTGATTTTCTCCCAAAATGACTGATCTGATATGCAGCACATGAGGCAACAAAATATGAGTTTCTGGGACGTGTTAGACTGTTCCAAAATCTCTTGAAATTCCTTGGGTTGACTTTTTAAAATACTGGAATGCTGCTGCTGGTTTCTTATCTGCAGAATAAGCCAAGAATCCCTAGTCAATACTAAACAAATGTTTATGGACTTTAAAGTCAGTTCCACTGTTTTGCAATCTGTTTATTGATGATTCTAGTAATGGACAGTTCAGACTAAAGGGTGCAGCCTGAGGCAGTGAAACTGACAGAAGCTGAATCCATGACTTTGCCTTCCCAAGAAAATCCCTGGCAAAACACATTGCTTTTTGTTACCACCATTGCCAAATGCAACCAATGTGTCCCCATACCTGAAACTCCCATGAGACTTCTTCAACATAACCTGCTGAGGTCCCTAAGCCCTAGTTTGAATAAACTTCCTGACATGGAATCATATGTTCATATAAACTGGTATAATCATAGGAGGTAAAAAAAAACTCTACTTTGCACCTGAATTTCAAAATGGGCTAGATAATTTTATGATCTGCCATAAAACTAGTAGTTGTGGAAGCTAAACTAAAAAAGTTAATCAGATCTCATATTTCAGGACATAAATTTGCCAACCTGAGCATTAACAAGATTTTTTCCCCTTAGGTGGTAATGCAGTGTGTTGTAGAAGATTTTCACTTTTTAGTAATCTGTGCCATATGTTTATTCCTGGGGAAATTAAGTTCAGCATGCATTTATTAGGTGCCTAGTGTGCAAAAAAAAAGCACCATCCTGGGCAAGATTTCCATGAGGTTAAAGCAATTGCAAGATAAAATTAGGCACAATCTAGTTGCCGTGAGAGAGAGACCTGTACAACCAAAGCCTGCATCAATGCCTTTGGGCTTGAACAGTCATAGGATCCCCAAGGGTTAGCCTGCAAAAGGTACCTAGTACTCCTCGGGATGACTGGGAAAAGGATATTATGACCAGGGGGTTGTTCTTTTCAAATACTCAATTCCTCAACCAAGGCTGAGATGAAGGTGTCCACTCAACCCTAAGGAGAGTCCCAGTGACAAGCATGGGCCAGATTTGAGAGAGGAAGAATGTTAGAAAAACTCAAGTTCCCATAGCCTGGTGTGAGTTTCTTATGTAAAGGAGCTTTAAATCTAAAAAAACACGAAAAAATATCCTTTTAGGGGATTTTAAAAAAATACATAATCTCTTAGAGACAAGCTCATCTCTGTGAATGTTCTGTCCTGTTTAGAGGAAAATTGCCTCCCCCAATCTAGCGCAGAAAGAGCATTCCCAAATGGGAATGAATCAGAATGCTGGAGAGAGAAAAAGCACGGTGATGCCACGAAGCTCAGGCCAACAGGGAAGGGAAGAGAGCCCTGCTACAAGGAGAGAGACAGACTTCCTTTTCAAGGTAGTTGTATAAGCAGCTAAGAGAAAAGAAGGTTTTCTAGAATGAAGTGTGAGGCTAGGAAATCTAAATGGAGGGGCTTTTTTTTTTTTCCATGTCACTAGCATAGCCTAGGCTTCACCTATAAGCAAAGGACGTGGAAACACGATAAAATAGGTAGTATATAATAGAGATTAAGAAAAAAAAAGACTGTGGAACATCAGAAAAATAAATAATTAATTCTGAATGGAGGGGTAATAAGAAGCTTCCAGAGGAGATGGAATTCTAACAGAGATTTAAAAGATAAGTAAGTTTCCAATTGATGGAGGAGGCATGCCTGTGTGGGGCATTCGAATATAAGCAGCACAAGCTACAAAAGAAAATTGGATAACTGTTCCTATTATTCAGCAAAGGGCTAATACTACAGTGAAATTGAATGATAGTGGTCTTTGTTGGAGAAGATGAGATTGGAAACTTAATCTCAGGTTTATAATTTCCTTAGTAAACAATAGGGAGCCTTTTAACAGAGGAAGGCCATGACCTGAAGTATTTTTAAGAACATAATTCTCTATGTACTGTGAAAGTTTGGAAATGAGAGTCAAGAGACTAGAAGCATAACATTCTTTCTGCTTGGAAAATTCGTCCCTACCCTCCTTGCTTAATTAAAGAAGGGGCTCACAGGTCTTTGCTTAGATATCACTTATTCCAGAAAGACTTCCTGATTCTCAGGTCTGAATTAGGACCAATTTGTAACTATCAATTTATTTGCCAGTATCTGTTCCAGATTATTGACTTTATTAAAACAGATATCCCGTATGACTTATTCATTATTCACCATTTTCCTTCTAGCACCTGGTCCTAGCTGATACGTAATATGCAATTACTGTATAATCAAATGAGGAATACTTTGAATAAATTAGTTGGGAAACAAGAGCTTAATAATAATAATTATTTATGATATGAGTGAAACATTGAAAACATATGGAAAATAGTATCCAAAGTATTGGAAATATGTGAGATATGGAAGGGCACAGATGGGTTTAAAATGTCTTTGGCATGTCTAATATGGGTGTTTGGTAGGAGAGTGATACTACTACAATGACACAGTTAGAATTTGGTTTCCTATGACAGAGAATCTATTCCCTATACAAATGAAGTTTTGGCCAGGGCACTTGATCTCTTAATAATTCTAGAAATATGATAATGGTATCCCCAAATATATCTCCTGGGATGGGAAGGTAGGAGAAAGACCCTGGTGTCAACTAAACAAGGCCTATATTCCTCTTGAAAGTGATTCCTTGCTGTCCTACAAGCTGATGCAAAAAAAAGCCATAAATTGGGAAATTTAGATTTAATGCCACAGAGAGGTGGTTCAAAGTTTGCTTGAATTATCCAGCAATATTATCACTGGACTCCTTCCTTGCTTTCAGATAATATGTCTGAGAAAGCTAACAAAGCAATCATCTGTTGAATAATTTTCAAATATGAAATGGTTCAAGTGTGAGGAAATCTGTAACCTTGGCACTATAGTGATAGAATAATCCATAGAGATTCTTTTTCTACAAAGCAAGAGAGCAGTTGAGCTGTGCTCAGCTGCATGGAGTTAGTTATGGGGCTTGGGATGGAGGATAAATCTTCCATATAGTTATCTTATTTTATAGGAAAACATATTAAATGGATTACTATATAATGAAATAAGTTTCAATATGTTTATTGTAATCAAAATGCATTGTTTCAAGAAAGAAGAAAAAAATAAAACCCTAAATCTTGGTTAGAAAGGAAAGTTAAGTTAATCTTCATTGAAAAAACATCTGTCTAATTTTCAGCCAAATCTCAGAATGAAAAAACAAAATCTCAAAGCTGTGATTCAAAATCAGAAATAATTAAGTTGTTAATTTAGTACGGATTTACTATAGCTGACCATAGTTTTCTGCACATTAGTCTACAAGAATTTTGCACTTGGATTATTTCTCTCTTCTAGACCCAGCCGCTTGGTGAATTTAGCCATTGCATATGCACCTGCTTCTCAGATTGGCAAGGCAACGATTTCCTGCCAAGAATCAGTTTTTTGAATGGCTAATTGGTTACAGGTGCAATGAATTAACCATATTCCTTAGGGATTGACTCAATTAAGAGGGAAGGAAAATCCCTTTCCTTTTTGTCACTTTGGGAATACATCACTAGTGAGATACAGTAAATTATGATTCTAATTTGGAATTCTGTGTCCTGTGGTGGGTGCGGTGAGATGAGTGGGAGGAAAATAACTTTCAGCGGTTAATCAGAAGATATTATAGAGGCATGTGAGAGACTTTGGATTATAAAACTTTTCAGCAGCAGCTTAATACTATTTTTTAATTAAAAAAGACCCAACTTCAGATTAAAGATATAAAATATTTGGAGGGTATTTGGAAAACAGCAATGGAATGCACAAGGGCTCTTGGTGTAGTCTTGGTTTAAATATTTATTTTCCATCTGTTCTTTCCTGGTTCAGATCTAATTTTCAGAAATTTCCAGAGGACTATGACATTAACCTAATGAGGTTTTATAATATTTGGTATCAAGCCTTTTATTTAATCTTATCTGAAAATAATTTGTCTGCTATTGAGGTCAAAGTATAATCATCTGAGTCTTTGGTTGCTCAGCAGATGTGAGTCATAACATTTCTAAATGGATACCAGTCATTTATTTCTGGATGGCCACAATATTCTGGCTCTAAGAAGATAAAACTCTTGTTAACTAGGGAAATAACAACCTGATTGGGTGCCTGGTTATCAATGAGGTTAGGTAATTGGGTCTGTTATTCCCTTTGCCTTTAGGCATTTTTCTTTCCCCATGCCTAAGTTCACTTTTTATAAGTTATTTGATTATGCTTAACTTTTAATAAATCTGTTTATATTTGAGAGTTCCAGTTGACTTAATATGCATTCATACTCTAATATAAACAATAGAGCCTCATTCAGTGTGAGATTCACAGAGTCCTATACTTGGTTCTGATTAGGGATTTTCTATAAGTGCCTTTGCCCATCCATATATACCTTAGGGAATGGGCAAAATCAAAATGACCTCTTCACAAAGTAGTTTTGGAAATTTTCAAGCTGCATGCACTCAGAGGCAGCATTTCCCATTTAGTTGGCCTTGTAAAATAACATAAAGTTTGCTTGAATCAGCTAGACAGAGTAATACTTTTACCATCCTAAATTATTTTCTGCTTTTTTCCAACCACTTATTTTACTGCTAGGAAACTGAGACATAGACAGATTATTTGGCTTATCTAAAGGCAACTAGTAAGAAATTAACAGAGTTGGAAGGAAAGCTAAATTCTCTTGACTGCTAATCTAGTTTATTTCCATTGTTAAAATATGAATTTTAATATCTGAATCATCCAGATGTTTTATTTTTTATTGGTTAAAAGGCCCCAGACACTTATCACTTCATTTGACCTAATCTATGTAGATGAAGATACTGTGACATCTATGTAGATAAAGATTCACACTTCTCTGAGATCATGATAACCTTAAATCCCAGTATTTAGGACTTTCAATATTTTAGTTTAGACAGTTGATTATGTCAAATGCTTAGCACAGGACCACTAGCTGGCTCCAGGCTATTGATGATTTCATTAAATCTTTCCCAATCTATTTATAGTTTTAACTGGGAAAATGCACTGAAATGAAGCATCTTATTTCCAGTACTGTCCTTAGGCAGAAAGTGACAATGATACATATCCTCAATTTAGACTAGATGAAACCAGTCACATTTCAAATTAGAGAAGTCACATTGTGAGATTAAAACTTTAAAGGAAACGTTTTCTCCCTATAAATCTGTATATGCAACTTTAATTGATTATTCTATGAACTCTGCATATGAACCAGAATACACAATATTTTCTAAAGAAATTTTAAAACCAACGAATGAACTCAAACATTGCCTTAGGTCTTCCCTCTGTTTCCTTCCTGTAGCGGTGGTCTCTGTGGCATTCATGGGTGGCAAACAGATAAAAAAAGTCTTACTGAATTATCTTGCTTGCCATGTTGATCAGTTTTTGCACTTGTTCTTAAGCACAACAGTAAAAGAAAGCAGTCAAGCAATGCTTCACTTTGACCGTAAGAAAAAAAAAATGAAAGAAAGAAAGGAGGGAGGGAGAGAAGAAAGATGGAAAGAAGAAAAGGCAAAAAGGAAGGAAAGAAGGAAAGAGAGAAAGTGCAAGAGACAGAAAGAGAGAGAGAGAGAGAAAGAAAGAGAGAAAGAGAGAGAGGAGATTTAATCCCAGGACAGAAAAACAGTTTGTTCTAATTAAGAATCAGTTAAGAAACTTTTTCAATTTACAAAGATAGCTTTTGTTTTGTAATGAGGACTTTGCCAATTAATCACAAATGCACTTGGAAATGTTTCTTTATTATCATGAAGGATGATGACTAAATTGATGAGCTACATTTATTTTATATTTTATCTCTCTATATTAGGTCTTTTCCATCACTTACTGTGCTCCAAGCCATTACAAATATTAAGATGTTAATAACTTTAAAATAACTTAAAATAACATTTTAAAAGAAGGTTTCACAGGAAATGGAATTAGATTTTATACATGAGTTTTTGCTAATGTTTATTTCTACAAAATTTCCAATATTTTATATTACATTTCAAATTTCATTTGTCATCCGATAAAAGTTGTTTTCCCCTTCTCTCTCTCTTATTCTCGTCAACATCCTTATCAAACTTCCGAATTTCTAAATCAGCTCTCACCGTTTAAGACTCACTGTAAATTTCAAGTAACAGGTTGATTTCTTAGTCTCCATGTACTCCATGACTCTTAGAGTTTTATACAAGATAATCCATTTCTTATTTATTATACAGAGTGATATTAAGATTTATTTACTATGCAGCATTCTTGTAGTTAATAACATGCTCTTTTACAACATTTCATTGGAGATATTTATGCTCTGAAACATTTCTGAATTGTTAAATATAAATCATGCATATTGCAACACTTTATAGGAGAAGCATATGCTGAATTTTAATAGTATTTTAGATTGCAATCCAAAATTGTGAATATTGCGAATGTATACGTGCAAAACCATGAAATGGTTAATGAAATTTTTCCATCAATTGTAGGCTGGCTTCACGAGATAAAGTAGATATGCCTGCATGTATTTTATATATAACTCAAATGAAAGATTATTTAAGTATTAGGTAAATTATGTTATCCAACCATCAAATCCCTAAAGAGTATTCACATAGACAATATACAGGTTGTTGTTTGGGGAACAGTTGATCTAGTTACTAGACAACCTCTTTAGGCATTAGAATCAGAATCAACTAGGAAATCATTTGTCTCTGCCATGGACCTCAAAATTCAAACTCTGCAGGGATGGGGAATGACCTTTTGCTATTGAGTGAATTATCCAGGTGGCTCTGACACTGGCATTGATCTAGACAGATTTTCTATAAGAATAGGTTGAGGTCTGTGCTTTCCTTGTTTGCATCTGGATACTTCCATGTTTCTCCTCTTTGGAAATCATTTGTGGTTATGAATTTTTGGTATAAGCTTGTAAGGCTTGGAGGGAGATAGTTGAACTGACTTTGTTCATTGCTGATTGCTTAGACTAGGCCATTAATAATTTGGCAGCATTTCCTAGGGAAGGATAATCTAGCACCCCTCTGGAGATGGGCCTGGATAGTAAACAGTTGAAGCTGGGACTCATTTTTGCTAAAGGATGTAATGTTGGCATCTGAGATGATGGAAAACAGCAATGGAATGCACAAGGGCCCTTGGTGTAGTCTTGGTTTAGATATTTATTTTCCAACTCTTCTTTCCTGGTTCAGATCTAATTTTCAAAAATTTCCAAAGGACTATGATATTAACCTTATTTCCATTTCATGAAGTTAGACTGTAGATAAAGGTGCTCTTTTTCATTATATATTTTTATTATCTCCCTACTCTAATGTAGGGATTACGTTAGATATCCTCTAATGTATACTTTATCTTAATATTATGACATATTCTTAATTTATGTAGTAGAATTAAACTGAGTTTAAGCAATAAATACCTTGCTTATATTTGGACTTTAAATATTAGATATAAGTTTCCTAAAATATGAAATAATTAAGAAGTCTAGGACACCAACCAAACAACCTTGAACATTTCTCCTTACTTTAAAAGAGGATATATATCTTTCATATTCCTATACATATTTTCCCCTTAGACATTTCCTTTATTGCTTTGTTTTGAGGAGAAAATTAAGAAAAATGTTTTCTTAGTATGCTCTGTCACAACTCATCTTTTGTCTGTTCTTTATATCGTTCAGCTCTGTGACTTCAAGAACATCAGCTCCCAGCTAGTTCTTCCACTAAGAGACTGAATTCTTAAATTGTGTGGGCATTAGGAAAGGTACTTGGCTTCTATCAGATGAATAACCTTCAAGAATTTTAGGAATAGTTTCCACTTCCTGATATTACTCCCATGTCAGGTTGCTAAGTATGAACAAACAGCAGCACCAAAGGTACAGATTTCAAATGATACTATTGTTATTACTGGAAATCAAAAGCGTCCTTGCAAACTAATGGCATCACACAGTGTAAGGAACATGGACTCTAAATTCAGAAAATCAGCATTCTTTTTTTTCAGTGTTAGTACGTTTGTGGTTTTGAGCCTCAGTTTCCTGATTTCAGAAGAGAATTTTGACTAAAAGAAGAGACTCTGTTGTCAGACTGTCTTAAGTCCTGAGCCTACCTCTTAGTAGTTGTGTGAGTTTGGCACATTAATTAATGTTTCTGTTTTTTAGTTCTATTACATATAAAATGGATTCCTACTTCATAGGAATGCTATGAACACTACATTATTTAATATGAGTAAAGTTCCTAGAGCAGTGCTTGGCATGGTAAACATTCAAAAAATGTTATTGATGTTCAATTCATCACCAGAATCGAACTTTACATTTTACCCCTTGGAAAAACACGAAGCAAAGAAAGTAGTCACATTAGCAGAAGGTGACCTTGGCCTCAGATCCAACCTGGAAAAGACTGGAAGATTAAGCCTACCTGGATGCCTGGCTCAAGGATCAAGAACATGAATGCAAAGTATGAATAATAGGAAAAAGTGTGTGTGAGGAGGATATATGGGAACTCTACTTTCTGCAAGATTTTTCCAAATCTGTACCCTCTCTAATTAAAAAAAAAAAGAAGAAGAGAAAAAGTCATTTATCTGAGAAAAGTCTGCTTTCTCCAAGAATTTTAGGGTAAAGACTGCATGAATCATGTCCTTTTTGCATTTTAAGGGACTAAGCCCCAAGAGAGCCACTTATGGATGAGTTGGGTTCAAAAGATTTTGTATGAATAAACCACATGGAGGAGACATAGCCTGGATTATGAAAACTGCATCTTGCCCCAAGCAAGAGGAAGGGCAGAAGGATGAAGTTTGAACATCCTCAAAGCCCAGAGAGTCAGATATGAATACCTTTCAAGCTCAAAGACGACTGAAGTAAAAGTACATTAATACTGATCAGGTATCACCTCTCCTGCCCCTTATAACTCTTTCTTCTTTCCATCCTCCTTTTTCACCCCTGAGGACCCTCAGCATTGGGAGTTAAACAAGAGAAAATATAGAAAAGAATAGAGTAAAATGGTAGAAAAGAGAGGCAGGGAAACTGAGAAGCCATCCATACCCATTTTGTACCACTGACATATTTCCAAAGCTAAAGGGAGAACTGGCAGTTTTTCTGATCATACATTGAAGAACATATTAAGGATTTGCAATGAGCCTTTTTACAACTAAAGTGATTGGAGAACTTTTACTCTAATCCTTTTTACAGCAAAACTAACTTGAAAGAGTTGTTAATATCTGTCAGCTTATGCTCTTTTGAATCCCATATCAATAAGGCTTTAACCCACATCATTCTACAAAAACTGCTCATATCAAGGTCACAAATGACCTTCAAACATTAACCAATCCAGGGATCTCTTCCCCATCCTCATCTTATTTTATCCAAAGGCAGCATAAGCTACAACATTTTTCTCCTTCGTATGCCTTTCTTACTAAGGCTTGCAAAAGGAAATCTCTTTGTTTTTCCCCTAGCTATTTCTTCTTAATGTCTATAGCTTTCTCAAATTCTGACGTACTCCGGCTTATGTCCTTGCACTTATCTTTTCTAACTATACTCACTTCTGAGAAGGGTTTATTCAGTCCCATGGCTTTAAATAAAATATATAACTGCTATTGAATCCTGTATTATCCTAGATGCTCTCCTGCACCCCACATATGTTCTAATGCTTATCTAGCTTTTTCATTGCATGTTCATAGGCTTCTCAAAGTTTATATGTACTCAAGCTCTTGATTTCTATCTGTTCACTAAGTATGTTTCTATTTTGGTCTTCTTCCATTCCAGTGTGTAGCAACTGCAATATTCTAGGTGTTCAGGCCAAAAAAAAACATGTTTGATTCTTGACTTTTCTCTCACTTCCCATATCCAATTCCCTAAGAAATCATGTTGGGTCTACCTGTAAATGATACTGAGAATTTGACTTCTTCTCAATGCATCTACCATAGACACCTTCATCTAAGTTGTCATTATTTCTAATCTATTAAATTTAAAAGCCTCCTAAATGTGTTTTCCCTGCTTCAGTCTTTCCCTTCTACCCTATATTTTTCAACACAATAGCCAGGGTGATCCTGATGTTGGAGAACCCCAGGGAGTTCTCAGAAAGATTGAGACTGCAACTAGGGGCTGAAGCCACGAGAGCTCCTGACTTAGTCTCAGGAAGGAATTCAAGGACTAGTCAGTGTGTGCAGTAAATAAAAGTTTAATGTGTAGTAAAAGGGCATGCTCAAAGGGGGTAAGCGCCATTGTCCCCAAGGGAGGAGAAGCCCTCACAGGGGTTGGAATTTCTGTATTTATAAAAAGGGCTTGGAGGGGCCCTTCCCTTTTTGGTTATGCTAATGAAGGCTAGAGGAGCTGAACCTTTCATTAGATCTTTTCGGCTGCTGACTGGAGGACTAAGAGTGCACGTGCTTAAAGGAAATTCCTGTCGTGGGTGTTAGGATCACATGGCCTTCCTTCCTTCCTTATCTCACTGCCTCAAAGCAAAAGTCAGATCAGGTCATTGTTGGGAAAATACCATTAAAAACAAAATTTGTTCTCAAACTTGAATCTCTGATCAAGGGTAGAAGAGAAAAGAAAATAATTGTATTAACTGAATTAACCATAAAAACCAGAATGGGATGCATCATAGACAGCCCACTAAAGAGATTGCGAAAGAAATAAAGAAATCTCGCTCTTTTATTATAGCCAAGTAGACATAACCCATTATATATACATTCTCAAGAGAAATAATAACTAGTCCTCAAGAGGAGTTGACAGCACCATTTGTCGCACATGGTTCATCTTTAATTCACCTGGTAACTAGGATAGCCACCAGTGGTTGCTAATTGCCTTTATCCAAAGGAAAAAAAAAATTCTCACATCTCAATGACAGGAAGTAAGTCTCTCCTGAAATTATGCTCCTACCCTCCCACAGAAACTGCAACATAAGGCGACTATCTTCCCCGTGTCTATATTTCAAAGAAATGACTCCAAGGTCCTTGAAAACAACATTCTGGGTTGAAAAACTGGCAAGAAGGTTGCTTAGCTTTTAAAAGATTTGCGTACATCTCAAAGAGACCAAGAAGGCATTTACAATTCCAAGTTGTGGAAAGAAAATGCTGTAAAGAAAGGTAGATAGAGAAAGTGATCTTTTTCCCCTTTTTGCACCAGGAAAAATTAATTTATTTTTCTTTTAACATTTGTATTTACCTTTTCATCTTCCTTCGACTCTAAATCAACTAACTTTTTCTCCTTTTTCCAAAGTAAAATCCAAATTTCTTTCCGTGACCTGTATTATCTGTCCCCTGACACCTCTTTGCCTTCATGTTCCATAGTCAACACCTTTATCCCCGAGCTCCTCACTTAGCCTAGGAGAGTCCAGCCTGCTGCTCTCACAGAGCATTTGCATTTATTCTTCCTTCTGCCTGGAATGCTCTCTTGACTTGCCCACTCACTTACTCCTTCAAATTTCAAACAGCACCTTCCAGAGCTGTCTTCCCAGACCACCTCATTTGAAGTAGCTCCTGCATGAAAATAATTCTCTATTTCCATTGACCCTAGAGCATTTGTTACTATCTGACATATTATAAGACATTTAAAAATTAATTTGTTTTTTATGTCATGTTTGGTCCCTGCTGTGTCAGCTATATCTGGCAAACAAAGGGTGCTAAAGACATATTTAAATGAGTGAATTAATGAGAGTAATTGGAGAAAAACATAGCACCTGTCAGAGAGCTCATACAAGAAGAAAAGAGCACACTCCAAAGTGCTGGGATTTGAAAGAACACTAAGTTGAAGGTGGGGGAAAATAATGTTTTCTACTATGCCATTGGACTCAAATTACCCCGACTTGTATAATATCACCATACATATAGTGATACTTATAATAATAATAAATGTAATATATTATATTTATGTAATATATAAATATATGTTAGAGCAACATTAATATTTATTAAATGGCTATTAATATATATTAAACAACTATTTGTAATTAGAACTTTGCACAGTGCTATTAATTTGAGAAAGTTCATTTATTTGGCTTCACTCTTAAACAGAATAAATATTTACTCTTAAACAGAATAAATATTGCCTTTATTTGTGCTAATTTCTCATTTATGCTCTCCTGATGCTTCATGCTTTCTGCTGGTATTAGTATTACTTGTATTTAATTGTGATAATTTGTTGATATGAAGCTTCTTTCCTTAGACTGTATGGTCGCAAAGACTGTTTTATTTTTGCTTTTGTTTTTGCTTTTAATAACCTCACCATCTAACTCAGTTCTTGACACATAATAGCTACTAAAATTGATGATTGTCAAATTTATATTTAATAGGCATTTGACTCAGTAATCTCTGTTAACATAAACAGTACACTGATAGCATTCTTACGAAAAGAACGTGTGAACCAGGGACTTTTTATCTAAGCATGTTGTTCTTCAATGTAAAGTCTACAAATACAGAATTTTTATACAAGACTCTAGGAATATTTTTTTAAGTCCCTCTTGAGAAAAATACTAAATTTCTCCAGGGAATCAAGGAAATTTTAACAAAAGAACTGCCAGTAAACACTGCATAAATTTAATTACAAATCTAAGCAGAATATAGAAAGACAAAAAAAAAAATCCCTAGATGAGAATAAGTTTAAGAATGGAATGTAAATTTTAAATGCTCTGAGATACAAAAATGTTTCAAAGAATAATAAAACTTAGAGAAAGTGGGAGCAAATACTAGAAGCAGAATAAACTAAACACACTGATTGCTCATTTGTGAAGATGGGAGTCAAAGGATAACCTTTAAGTTCACTAATCAAATAGTGGAAAGTTTAGCATATTTAAGAGAACAAAGGTAATCATTAAGAAAGGTAATTTTATTACAAAGGAGCAGGAGAGGTGGGAAGAAAGAGGATTGGAGCTAATTTTATTGTTTTTCATAGGAGATACAAATAGATACTATCTAAAAGAAGTTCTAAAGGTTTTGCATCAAAGTTTAGCTTTAAAAGTAACCACTAGAACAAAAGCTTAAAACTTCTAAAATTTCAGCAGAACTGCAAAATAAAGCAAACAGAAGATGAATATATATATGTATACACATATACTATTTATATATAATACATATATGAAACATATATACATACTAATGTAACTGAGAAATTTAAAATTAACAAATAATTATGATTATTGTATCATTATTTAATGCTCTTTTTACTTTCTAGTATATGAAAATAGCCAGAAGGAAATACCTGAATTGTAACTCAGCTTCCTAAATCTTTGATGATTGCATAGCTATACAACCCTTATCTTGCAACTGTAAAAACCTTGTGACTGGCCCCACTTGTAACCCTTTATCCTGTTTTCCAATTTTAGAGTCTTATGATCACAAAAGAGAGCCTCTAATGTTTATTAATGAGGCTCTAAATAAATTAATGAATAAGGCCCAGAACTAACCTATTTCAAGTCCTAAACTATCTTACTAGACAAAGTTAGATCTAACCAAAATTAGCCTGCCTGATGTGCAATAGCTTAAACTTAGTGACCTATACACCCTTATAATACTAAAAATCACATCCATCCTCATTGTAAGGCCATCATTTTTTACATATGTTCCATTACTAAGCATATAATCAATCTGCACATGCTCAATAATTAGATCACTTCGAACTTCATCTTGAGCCTTGTACGCATTATCCTAAAACCTGCCCATCTTTTGATACTACAAAACTATTAGAGTTTCTGAAGTTTGAAGAGACAGATTTTTAGGCCAACAGACCATCTGATTTTCTATTTCACTCTTAACAATACACTCTTTCTCTTTTTGAAACCCTGGTGCCTTAGGAATTGGTCATTTGAGCATGTGAGCAGATAACTCCCTCCTTTTGATCAGTATCACATATAAAATATATTCATGATTATTTATGCATTTACCTATATAAAATTTATAATGTTCATGTATTATATACTGCTTTATATTTTACTTGTGTTCATAACAGAAAATACGAAAGACTACTATATCTATTTTTCAATAAATATAAAAAATAATTTTGGTGTGCATCACAAAGCAAAAAGTGATATATGTAAAACAAGTTGATTCACAATGGTTCATTATAAAATGAAGGTCTAGGTATACCAGGCAAATACAAACTAAAGGAAGCCACAGGTAAGGATCTTAATCTCAGACAAGGTAGAATTTAGACTAAAAATATTTGTAGTGCTAAGGAATTCAAGATGCAATGAAGATGTAATACTTACGAATATGTAGTTATAAACACTGTAGCAACAAATTTCATACTGCAAAAATCACAGAAGATATGGAAAGAGAGAAAATGAGTAACTTCAGTGTAGAAACCCAGCAAGCACTATCACAGTCAGTGATAAATCTCATCCTCAATGATAAATCATTCTGTCCTTGATAAGATATTGATAAGATAATACCCTTGATACAATATATGATAAGATATAATACACGATATGATATGAGACAGCTTTCTACCTCTGTGCTTTTCCTAATTGCTAGAAAAATATTAGACAAATTGAGGAACATTCTACAAAATACGTCGTTAGTATTCTTCCAAGCTGCCAAGGTCGGTCAAAAATGAGGAAAATCTGAAAAACTGTCACAGCCAAGAGAAACCAAAGGAAACATGACTGCTAAATGTAATGTGATGCATATGAAAATAATGGGTATGTCAATTTATCATTATACTTTTTCTTAAAAGAGAAAAAGTTAAAAATAGCCCACTTGACAAAATATGGGGATTGATTAAATTATCGACATTATGTTCATAAGGATGCAAAACTGCTATTTAAAAAAATGAGACTAACAAGTGTCATGATTAAAAAATAAAATAACTTCATCTCTAAGGTATATTTTTTAGAGCAAAAAAAGATGATGGTACTAAATGCTGGTGAGGATATGGGAGCCATAGGAACTGTAATTTATCACTGGTGAGAATGCAAATTGGTACAGTCAATTTGGAAGACAGTTTGGCAGTTTCTTACAAAGCTGAACATAGCCACACCATACAATCCAGCAATCACACTCCTAGGTGTTTAACCAACAGACTTGAAAACTTACGTCTACACAAAAGCCTGCTTATAACGTTTAGACAGCTTTATTAATTAATAATCACCAAAAATTGGAAGAAACAAGATGTCCTTCAATAGGCGAATAAACTGTATTACTAAAATGACCCAAATTTCAGCAAATCATGTTCGAGTCATGCAAATTCAGCAAAGATAGAATCCCAAAGTATGTTTTTAATTTTCTTAATTTTGTTGACAGTGTGTAGTAAAGTGGCCAAAAAGCTAGGGTAATTACACAGGTCATAATGTACTGTATTAATATTCTTTAAATTTTCCAGTATACTTTCACATGTATTGTCTCATGTCATGTATTTATATGACTTAGAAGTGGAAGGAAGAAGGAAGATAATTGGAGAATCATACAGAGTAGGTTTGTTTTGCCCAGGTCAGTAAAGTTGGAAAAGTGATAAAGAAACTGATATTTTGTGGGTCATCTTATAAGGATGGACCTTTGTAATACAAACTGAAAGAGAAAATTTCAAAGAAGAAACTAATGAGGGGTAATGATAAAGGGCTAGAGTTACTAAATTGGAAGGACTGTGGCAATGACAATACCAGAGTAACTGAGCTTGAAAAGCAAGAAGTGAAAATTAGATTGTGGAATGCTTCATTTGTAATTTCAGAAGTGGTACAGTTTCTGATAATGACAATAGGTATCTTAGGTAGAACAGAAACATTTTTTAAAAAAAAAAAGAGTGGTCAATAATCACATAGTCCATCTAGACCCTCTTGGATATTAAAGTCATGGAAAGACATTGGTTGAATGACAAAGGAGAAGTCTGAGACAAAATTTAAAATTCTCAGAGAATGACCAGAAATTTGGCAAACGAGGCAACAGGGAGGAAGAGAATGGAGGATTAATAGCCAGATGGCATGAAACACAAACTCAAGCATTTGTGATTTATTTTGTTATTATTGCTGTTGTGTTGTCATTTATTCTACAAGAATAAGGAGGAGTAAGATTCTAGAAGCAACAATGGGGAAAATGGAAAACGTGCTCCACCTCTACTTCCTAAGATATGTGATGTGGAGGAGAATAAACGCCTATAAAAATAGTCTCAGGGGGAGACAGTGTTCTCAGAAAATAGTCAATGAGGAGAGGTTAGGGAGCTACAGAGAGATAAAGGGAAAGATTTAGAAGGAGTGAGATTTGAGTCATATGAAAGGATCAGTGGGACAATATGGAAATGCAACTTTGAGGAATAAATGACCAGAGAGTCTTAGATTTCCAGTTTTAACTATTATAAACATGATGTAAGGCATCATTCTTTTGTTTATGTTTACAGCTTTAAATGTGCATATTATAAAAACTGTTACATTTCAAAATACTTGTAAGTTGAGAAATAAAAGAATAACTGCCTTTATCGTTTTATTAGTACCTTTTTATTTATCCATATGTATATTTCACTCTTTAGTAGATTAAGAGTGAATAAGTCAAACAGTATTAAGATTTCTAAGGGGAAATTTAGTACTCTTTCCCATCCCTCTATAACCTTAACCTTCTCTTAATCCTAATGCCAACAGTTTCTATTTTCTTCCATGTATTTCTTTATACATATATTTATATTTATGTAGCTAGTTATATTGTTGCTGTTTTTTTCCGATCAACTCTCATTATTAACTTGACAATATATCTTGGAACATCCCTTCAAATCAATAATGTAGATATGTGTCATTATTTGTTACAGTTATATAATGTTACCTTATTTGTACAAAAATTAATTTGGCCATTACTTTAATGATGAACATGCATGTGTTTCAAGGATTTTAATGGTTACTTTTTTCTTATTATTTTTATTTTGTATTTTGGCAGGGCCACTATAAATAATGCATTCATAAATGCTTTATATATAGGTCCTCATATTCTGGAACTTTTATGTCCATATGATGGATTTCCAAAACTGAAATTACTGCTTCAAAGAGAGTAGGGATTTTAAAAAAATTAATGTACATTATGCGGTTATTTAATTTAAAAGTTTTTAGCAACTCACATTTACACCAAAAATACATGCACACTCACTTCCCTGTATTTCTCCGGCATTAGTTGTGATTGCTTTTCTTGTTGTTAATCTGATATATTAAAAACAAAACAAAAGTACTAATTATTTGATAATCACATGGTTTATTTATTCTATGAATATTTCTTGTGTTCTTACTGGCCTAGGTATTAAGGATACATTGGCAGGCTTGATAGAAATAGTGCCAACTTTCCTGAAGTCTACAGACGAGAAGTTGGATTATTATTAAATTATATTACAAATGACGTAAGAGGAAAAATACAAAGGGCTAAGTAATATCATGTTAAGATTTTCCAGAGAAGGTAATGAATGAGTGAAACCCAATGGATGAGTAGGAATCAGCCAGGTGAGCTGGAGATGGGATATGGAGACACTTCCAAAAGAGAATAAGTCAAGCGCCAAGGTCCAGAACTAGAGAACCTGGCCAGCGCCCATATGCATAGAAGAGCCCTGTAATGAACAATAATTTGTTCCCTGAAACCAGAAATACCAGTAAGGAAACACTGGGAAGTTTTACACAGTAAAGAGAAATGACAAGATTTGTATTTTAAAAGGTCATTTATTTTATATTATGCAAAACTTATTGGCCGAGAGTAGAGGCAGTTTAAGCAATTCAAGCAAAAGATGCTAGAGTCCTGGACTAAGGTAGCAGTGGGAAAGGAGATGGAAAAGAGCAAAAGGAGCTGAAAAGGATGCTTAGTATAGTAGAGAGGAGAGATTCAAAAACAATTCACTGGTTTCTCACCTAAACAATTGAGTGCATGGTGGTTCTGTTAACTCAGAAAGAATACATTCTGGCAGATAAACAATAACCAATTTTTCAGGAAAAATAGGTTTAATTTCAATTTGTTGACTTTGAGTGCCTGCTGAAGGACCTAGAAGATCTTCTAATTAACATCTGGGAAGATGTGTCTGGAGCTCAGGAATGAGCTCTGAGTTACAAAAAATATTTTCTTCCTTTGACTCTTTTCTTGAGGATAAAATCCCAAAGAGCCAAAAGATAATGTATATTTTTATGGCTCTTGGGATTCAAGACAGTCATTTTTACAAAAGCATATTCTTGTTTAAATTGCTTCTAGTAATAGATGACTATACTATTTTCATCTCGTTATTGCTATCATTGAATGATTCCTTTAATATATTTTCTCTTTGCATAAATGAATGAACACAAATTCATCTTAATTTCTACTTCTTTGGTTGGCATGGTAAACAAAGCATAAACATTAATTTTCTTTCCTCTTTGATGAGGTATGTTTTAAAATGCAGTAAAATATTCTTGGGGAAAAAATAAAAAACACTGGTCACTTTGTATATCAGTTCATTCACTTAGTAATCATTTCTTTTGCACCTAGCATCATGCATTAGGCAGATACATAGCAGATTGAAGATCAGAATTAAAAATATCTGAGTCATATTCTCTGCTTTCTGGTTCCTAGAGACAATAACTAAAAAACTAAAATAACATGTGCGTGGTACCATGATAGAGATATGTCTGGTTGATGTGGAAGTATCTCAGAAATACCTGATCTACAATGGACACTGGTAGGGGAGAGAATGGTATGCCACCTGAGTAGAAAAGTAGATGTATCCAAGCTAGAAAAAGTTTGGTTATGGGAAAGGTTGGGATGTATTGAGAATGGGGTGGCTCAGGTTGAAGAAATAACTTAGAAAAAAGATGAAGAAAAATATAGAGCTTCAAGTGCAAAAATTATTTCAGAAAGACTGGCATTGAGTGTGAAAGCAGAGAAAGATAAGAATAATACTAAAAAGATGAATAGAGTTCAGAATGCAAGGCTAGCTATGTGGTAGGGTATTTGGTTTGCCATGTCTATTTCAACTACTCTTCTATTTTACACAGAAACTACTCTTTTGACTTAGCGCCATAGAACAAAATGTGGTAGAAGGCATTATTTACTTGATATTTTGATCTATCCAAATGAAGACATCAATGAAATAAAGAAACATCTCATTTCTCATAGCAAAGATACAAACAAAAATTTGATATTGAAGCCAAATGACTGGTCTATTCCATTTAAGTTTGAAACTTTCTTCTTTCAAGTCTCAAATATACCTCCTTAACATTAATGCTCAGAGATCTTGAATGTTTCAATAGTGAATACCTACCTAATTTATAGCTTCACAGATTTTGAGGGGCTAATATAAATTTGGAAATATGCAATTAATTGCATAAGAGATTAAAGACTCTGTGAAATTAAAATTTACAGAAATTAGAAATAGAGTCTTCTTAGAAAAAATTATTGCAAAGGAAGAAAATAGGATTTAATTTGAAATATACAGCAGATGAATTTATAGTTTCTGAGACTCATATTTTTATTTATCCCTATATCTTCCTCTGAGAAATAATGATCTCATAATTTGTATATTGTGATTATTCACCATGTGGTTTCTGAGATTCCAAATAGGCTGCCAGTGAATAAAAAGGGAAACAAAAACAAAAATACCTTGCTCTTTGGTCAGCACAGGAGGATTAGCTATTGTTTCCTATTTAATTAGCATGTTTGCTTTAAATGTGTTCAATTTTGTTCATACTCATCAATAATGGCAATGTACTAGTGTCAGCAATTCTAACTAGAACAGACAGTTTATAAAGTTTAATAGAGCAATAAAATACCTAACAATTTAATAGAAAACTATGGTTCAGTATCTTTGATGGTATTGCATTATCTTTTTCATTTGTAGCATAAAACCAGGCACTTTAAATGAAAAAATATATTTCTGCATATTATAAAACCTTATTTCTTTATGGGAATTTTTTTGTTAGCATATTTTATTTCATAATTTTTATCATCATTTATATTCAATGGAAGTGATTTTTCCAGCAAATTCTATTACTTAATTTATTTGTCATACAACCATCATAAATGTGCCCTAAAACTATTTGGAGAAAATAATTTCACCCGAATCACCTTGACTGGTGAATAGCCAATTCAGTCTCATTTAAACTCTTAGTTTGAAAGGTAAAAGTAAAAAATAATTACTTTCAAGTAAAAATAATTACTTTCAAAATAAAAATTTATAAGATATAATTATCTAGGCATTTGAATCAAGGCAATGTTGTGCCCCAAAATTAGTAATAGTAGATAATGTGAAAACTGTTTATATTTATGCCTAACAATAACCCATGACCCTACATCAGATGTGGAAGTTTGAGAGTTTTGATGACATTAAATGATAAATTTTGAGATGTTATGCATGCAGAAGTGTTGTAACCTTAGGGTATTTTGAATCTGCTATATCAGTTTCAGGTAAAATTAATCAATAGAATTCCCCCTAGAACTGATGAAGACATAATAATAGAATACTCATGAATGTATTATCTGAATGTCCCTTGAGTAAGTATTTTTGAGGTTCTCCTACATGGCCAAATCTTCTAGCTCCTGAGAATACAGATTTAAACAAGAATGACGAATACCTTGCTCCCAAGGGGTCTATATTCAGGTAACAAGACAGTAAGCGAATAAAGAAAAGAATAAAGAAATAGGCTTATCCTAATTGGTGACTATGGAGGAAAGAAGGAAGCAAATAAAATAAAAAGAATTTAATATAGAATGAGTTCTCTAAGAAGTTAACATTACAATGGTTCTTGGAGATAAAGGAGTCAGCTACGCCTATCAAATATCACTGTGGAAAGGTCAAGCAAATAGTTGAATGTATAAGTCTGGTGCTGAGGAGATAAAACAGAGATACAAATTTTGTAGTCATACTATAGAGTGCTATTTAAATCCATAGAAATACAATCATCTCAGAGAAAATGTTATAAGAAAAGAGAACGGAGTTCAAAACTAATCCCTTGAGCACTCCAGTCTTTTATGTAAGAGTGAGAAAGAGCACCCAAGAATGGGCCAAAGAGTCATAAAAAAATTAGGAGTATGTGAAGTCTTAAGTGCTAAAAGAAGGGAAACTTCTTCAACTGAGTTGTTTTTAATAGAAAGTGAAATGAAAACAAATGTTTCCATTGAATTTGGCAATAAAGAAGTATTTTGAGACTATTAGCACAATTTCAGTGGAAGGGTAGAGATGAAAGACAAACTGGAGTGGTTCTTACATAAGAACAGGGATCATTCTTAGTTGTAATAGGGAGAAAAAACAGTATGTCATTGCATAAAAGACAGATTATTATACTTGGTTGTGGGAAAATGAGGTAGTGCTTACGTGATTGCTATTTCTTAATGAATTAGTATTTGAGATCATAGGTTGAAAATAGGAAAGGAAGGTGATTTTCCAGGTTTAATGTTAAATTGTCATCTTAAATGGTGGGAAAATAAATTGGTGAAATGTAGAATAATGGCTAGATATTGCTAAGGGCCGACTTGAAATCTGGGGTCATGAATTTAAAGTAAATCCAGGGAGGAAAATTATTGTTTACATCCATTAATATTATAATGCTGGGGTATAGGTCTGGATTAGATTGCATTATGGATTTAACTAGAATTCTGTTTTATCCAAGTATATTCAAAGGCAAGAGAGAGGCAAGAAGTCAAAGTTAAATTAAGAGTGTTATTATGATGTGAGTTTAAACTGTGCAAGGAAGAGAGTGAGGCTATTCAAGAAGACAGGAGGGAGTGAAAAGAGTTGAGCTGAGAGTTTATAGAGCTTGATGAAATTGAAGTGGGAGAATCATTGTTAAGGTTCTGGAAAAGTGGGTGGTGGTACTCAGAGAGAATGGTAACCTAATGGAAGTTAAAACAAAATAAAGAAATTTTAGTCAATACATTACAAAAGAATAGAGATGTCTCTCAGAAACCCAAGCTCAAAGAAGGACATATAAAATAAAAAATAACATACAATGCCTAAGGGCATTTTAAATACTACCTCCACTGAGAAGCTAGCAGATTAAGAAAAGACATATCTTAATGAGGCAAATATTTGGTAGGTTAACAAATTAAATTTTTATTGCTCGGCCACTATAAAGAACGCAATTCTTCAAATAAAATTTATAGACTACACTTTGCCTTCCAGCACAATGATGGCATGGCAAAGGAAAACAATATGCATATAAAACTCTACATTTCTGAGAATATTTTGACTTAAACTATGAAACTGTCTTTTTTTCATAAATTCAGAGAATGTATATATCATGAATGCCCAGAAGTAAATAACAGTATTGTACCAAAGATATAATTGCCTTCATAGATCACTCAATCAATTCATTTTTCAAAAATCCTTGTTTAAATTTAAACTATTAAAATAAGGATTCTGGTGATTTAAAAAAAAAAAGAGAAGTCAGGAAAAAAGCCAAGTAGGATATTTTTATCTATTATCTCTGATTTTCTAGTCTAATAACTAATTGAGTAACAAACATTTTTGCTGTGCTGTTGCCATTTCAGTGAATTCAGCCTGAATTTGAGAATATAAAAAAGCCTAAATAAGACATGCTCCTGAAACCTGAAACTAAATCTATACTTGTTTTTCCATTCTCTGGTATGTTCTTTTTTAGAAGAAAGTAATGATAGAATGCCTTACTGAAAGAAGATCAAAATACAAAAATCCCCGCTCTCCTGCTACAATCACACAAGATTTAGAAAAAAGTATAACTTTCAAATTTCAAGTGCTGTAGAAATATTTTTTCATTAGAAGAGAAACAACGAACTTTAAGAATATCATTATTAACCATAATGGCAAAAATGGTTTTATTCCTTGTTACCTTGAAAAGCATGCAAAAATATATGTGTGAATGTGCACATATATATCCAAAAAATATATGTACACATATACACACCCACACTTACATGAGATTATACGTAGGTGAGATGAGGGAAAGGGGAGGGGTGGGTGCAGATGGATGTTCCTGAAACATTTTATTGATTCCTATGTTGCTTCAACTCTCTACAACTATTTCAATATGGCTTCTGTGAGTGTGCTGTGCTTGAACCCGAGATTTCTCTGTGAAGAAAGTAGATCTGGGCTTAATGAGAGATAGGGTTCATCCTAGGGAGCATGATTGAAGGGAAAGGGGGAGCATTTGTTGGAACTGTTTGCATGATGATGATTATATTATATAAGCCTTTCTTCTTTTCTAGTATTAACATTTTAATATATATTTTCCCTTCTCTGTACTGCTTAGCTGCATTCCACATGTTTTGACGTGTTTCAAAAGTATTTCAAAATACTTCCTAATTTATCTTGGGATTTCTTCTTTGAACTATGGTTATTTAAATATGGTGCTTAATTTCTAAATATCTGGGGGCTTTTCCAGATAACTTATGGTGTTTGAGTTGCAATTTAATATTTTTGCTGTCACAGAATATACTGTTTAACATTTATTCTTTTGAAATGTATTACAGCATGTTATAGTTTGCAAGCTGTCAGAATGCAATGTACCCGAAATGGATGGTTTTCAAAAGGGGAATTTAATAAGTTGCAAGTTTACAGTCCTAACGCCATGAAAATGTCCAAATTAAGGCATTGAAGGAAAGATACCTTCACTCCAAAGAAAGGGCCAGTGAATTTTGGGGTTTCTCTCTCTCAGCTGGGAGGCACATGGTGACTGCTAGCTTTCTCTCCTCATTTCATATGGCTTAACCAGAGGAATTTTCCTTCTTATCTAAAGGTCTCTGGCTCTGTTGGCTCCGTCTGTTCTGGTTGCTTTAAAGCTTTTTCCAAAATGGTTCCCTCTTAAAAGGATCCAGTAAGCAACCCCACATTGATTGGGTGGAGACACATCTCCATGGAAACCATCTAATCAAGAGTTACCACCCACAATTGGGTAGGTCATATTTCCGTGGAAACAATAAAAAGATTCCACCCAGCGATTTTGAATGAGGATTAAAGGACATGGCTTTTCTGGGGTACATAATAGCTTCAAACAGGCACATTCCACCCTTTGGACCCCCAAAAGACAAGTTCTTTCCAAATGCAAAATACATTCATTCCATAACAATATCAGAAAGCCTTAAGCCATTTCAGTACAATTTAATTATATGCAATTTATATTATATATAAATACAATACAAAGTCAGAAACAGTACAAAAATCTCATCAAAATCAGCTACAGGCATGGTCTGTCCTAAGGAAAAATTCTCCTCTGGCTCTGGACCTGTAAAACTGAGAATAAGTTATCTGCTGCCAACATACAAAGGAGGAACAGGTATAGGATACATATACCCATTTCCATAGGGAGAAATTGGAAGGAACGCAGGGGTCATTGGATCCATACAGTTCCAAAAACCCGCAGGGCAAACTCCATTAGATTTCAAATTCTGAGAGTTATTTATCCTCAGGGCTTTGGACAGCAGCAGCCCCACCCTTTCTAAGGGCCTGTGGAGAGGCCTGGTTCTTTCCAAATGCAATCATGGGTGTCAGTGGGGAAACTACCTTTTTCTCGGCTCCACCTTCTCCAAGCATCAGGACCACATCTGGGCTCTCACCAACAGAACAGACATTCAACCCCTCCAGAACAATGTGGCTGTGGCCATGTTCTTCCCAGTCCCCAAGGAATGTGTTCTACCCTCTCCAAGGCCTGAGGTGGCACAATTCTTCTTGAGTAACAAGGTGCAAGGCCCACCCCCTGCCATCAGGGAAAGCTCACCCTCTCCAAATGTTTGAGTGGGTCTGCTCTCCTGGCCCAAGGTTTCTTGACATCAGACCTTAGCTTCCATAGTTCTGTCTCTGAAGTTATTTTTCTTCCAATTTGTCTCTTTTCTGTTCCTTTTCATCCACTCTGGCAATGGTTCCTTTCATACAGATCCCACAACACTCATGTTGGTTTTCTATGCAGTAGGTAGGGATCGTGCCCATTAGACAAAAGGAGCTTCCATAAATCATTCCTGGATAGCTCCATTTTCATTCTTGGCTTCTTCTGAAATGGCTGACTGGTTCCATGTTTGGTTTAATCCTCATGTGGGACATTTGGAGACCCTAGAGACTCATGCCCCACATGAGGATTTTCCAGACCATCAAGTTCTGGTTTCCTTGTACCCAGGATTTTAGTTCTCAACTTATCTCTTTCCTGTTGCATTTCACTATAAATTGTAAGGAAAAATCAGGCCGCACTTTCCACATTAAATTTGGAAGTCTCTTCTGCTAAATATAGAAGTTAGTAGCTTTTAAAATCTGCCCTCCATCTAAAGCCAGTAAATTTTGCCGGATTCTCTGCCACTTTAAAACAAGGATTGCCTTCCTTCCAGTTTGCAATGACATATACATCATTACTGTCTAAGGCCTTATCAGAGGTATCTTTAGAGTCCACATTTCTACCAACAGTCTCTTCAAAGCATTCTAGGCCTTTTCTATCAAGTATATCACAATTTTTCAAGAATCTTCCCCTTATCCATTTACGAAGCCATTCTAATATGTTTGGTATTTGCAAATCACAGTATCCCACTTCTCTGGTACCAAAATCTGTTCTAGTTTGCAAGCTGCCAGAAGCATTATATCAGAAATGGAATGATTTTTAAAAGGGGGAAATTTAATAAGTTGCAAGTTTACAGTTCTAAGGCTTTGAATATGTCTAAATTAAGGCATCGAGGGAAAGATACCTTAACTCCAAAGAGAGTCTGATGAAGTTTTGGGTTTCTCTCTCAGCTGGAACGTCATATGGCATCTGCTTGTTTTCTCTTCCTGACTTCATAAGGCTTCCCCAGGGGCATTTTCCTTCTTCTCGAAAGGTCTCTGGCTGCATGGTCTCTATTGGCTTTGTTGGCGCCATAGGTTCTGGTGGCTCTAAAGCTTTTTTCAAAATGGTTCCCTCTTAAAAGGCTCCAGGGTGGCATAATGGTGGCTCAGAGGCAGAATTTGCAATTTCCGTGCCAGAGACCTGGGTTGGATTCCTGGAGACTGCCCATGCCAGAAAAAAAAAAAAAGGCTCTAGTAAGCAATCCCACCTTGAAGGGGTGGAGACACATCTCCATGGAGACCATCTTATCAAAAATTACCACCACAATTGGTAACCAGCACACATCATATTATGGTTTAGCATATGCTCTATCTTGAATGTCCACATGAAAAGAATGTGTATTCTGCAGTTATTGGGTGTAATGTTCTGTAAATATCCATTAGATTAAGATAGTTGATAAGTTTCTCAATCTTCTATATTCTTACTGATATTTTTAAATAACTGTTTTATCAGAGGAATATTAAAACATCTCATTAGATTGTAGGTGTGTCTGTTTCTTCCTCCAATTCTATCAGTTTTTGCTACATATTGTTATTGTATGTATGTCCATTTAGGATTGCTATGCTTTTCTGATGGGTTTGACTCTTTCATCATTCGGAAGTGTTTCTCATGATCTCTGGTAATATTTCTTGTCATACATTAGAAATTGACCTGCAAATGAAATCTATACAATCTTGCTTTTATTTGTGGGTCTATTTCTACTGGGTCATTTTTCTCTTAACTATGGCTCACATCTTGTTCTTTGAATATCTAGTAATATTTTATTGTGTATTGGGCATTGTAATGATATGCTGTAGGTAATGTGTATTCTGTTATCTGCATCTGAAGTGCTGATTTTGCTCTAATGAGCAGTTGAATTATAGGTAAGTCAATGTGGCCATGTAGAGTATTGGTTTTGAATTTTATATGGCAGGTTTGTTTTGGTCTTTCTCTTAGCCTAGTGATATCCTTAGTCCTGGGTTATCATCTTTCCTTTTAAAGGAAAACATTTCTAGGCTTAAATGGAATGCCTAAACTGTTTATCCAACCCCTCTAACATAACAGAATTTAAATTTCAAACTCTGTCTCCCTTGTTGTGGTCTGAAGCTGAAATTTCTGATTATCTTTTTCACATTGTCAGATGTTTCTCTTTGTTAGGTTTCTTGAAATATGCCATAGGCATGTGAATTTTAGAGGCTAGCAAAGATTATGAAAAAGTTTTAAACCTAGATTTCAAGGCTTACTTCTTTATGGTTCTCTCATTTCTGACTGCTTTCCTTTCAATTTCAAGTTTGACCAGCAGCCCTTAATGGTGTACTCTGAAATTTCAAGCCAATAAGTCTTTGGTTTTTTGTTTGGGTTCAAACTGCCTCAGGCCACACAAACAGGGAAATACCTCCAAAGGAAAAACATAAGCCGTATAAATATGGCTCATCCATTTGATTCTCTTATTTCAACCTTGAATCACCTCCAGTTCTTGTCTGCTTTTTTTGTCATTCCCAGAGCGTTCATATAATTGTCTTTTTTCAAATGCTTTCCCAGAGATTATGATTGTTCTCTGTGGGAAGATTAGTCCACTGAAAGTGATTCCTCTATTATTGGAGCCGGAAATACCAAATATGGACTATGTAATTGCATGAAATATTTAATTTACTTTCATACACCAAATACTTACCTACAATACAATTTGCTAGAAAAGTTTCAAGTATTAGGAAAGTTGAATATGGCTAAGTCCTTGCTTTACTCTAGTGTGAAGGACAGACTACCCAAATGTCTGCCATTTAGTATTAGAAGTGCTATAAGCAAAATACTTATACTAGCTAACATGATATAGAGAGCCAAAAACCCTACTTAGTCAAATTTTCCCATAGGAGGTAATAACTGGATTGGATCCTGAAAGATGCGTCATGGGTTCACCGCATGGAGAATAGTATGAAACTTGAGAGAAAGGGAATTTTAGGCAAGACAAATAAAAACCAAGGAAATGTGAAGCTGGTTGTCTTCTCTTGAAAATGTCAGATGACCAGGTGTAGCAAATGTTGTGTTATTAAGATGAGATGAGGCCAGATTTTGAAAGATGTGTAATAATATTAACAGTAATTGAAAACTATTATCACTCACTTATTGAGTGCCCACTATGCCAGTATTAGGCAAAGCAGTTGACATATGCATCCTCTATTGATTATCACTACAACCACAAGCAGTAGGTACTATTAGGATCTCCCATTTTGAAGAAGGCATTGGGGCTTTATTGGGGTCAAGTAATTTGCATACGGCTACTCAGTTGCTAAGTGGTGAGATTTGATCCAAACCCTCTCTCACTAATTTCAAATCCCGAACATTTAATCACTCCTCTAAAGAGCCTGAAAGTGATCTGGTAAGCAAGGAGGAAAAACTGAATGGTTTTAAAGAGGGCTATGACTTTATTAGATCTGCATTTCAGAAAATACTGCTTTATGAAAGTATGGGATTACAGAGGGAGGCGATTAGAAAAAATGTTGCCAAATACTATTAGTAACACCTTGTAAAAATAATTTAAATTACCAAACAGTTCATTTTCATTCTATGGGTTCAAGCTCTCCATGTTTTTATGGTTTATAAAGGGAGAAGTTAAAGAGTCAAGAAGGTGGAAGATGAGGACAGACAATTCATATGTTCTTAAATTTGGCACCACCAGGCAATAATTTAGAGTCGTGTAACTCTGGTTGCCATTAACATTGTCCCGTCCTCTTTCTTCCATCCCATTTTGTAAAACACTATTGATATAAATCAGTGATCAGTGATTTATATCAGTAGTGCATTCATAGCTGGTTTTCAGATTAGGATTTGGTCTGGTAGCTGCTCTCTCCTTTGAGTTTTGTATCTTTAGTGATTGTGCATGATGTATTGAGAAGCAAGCTAAGCACTTAGTCACCACCACTGGAGGGGTTGGTTTAAAGCTTTTAACTACTGTATTTTTGGAGAGCATGAACATGGACTCCCATCCTTCCACACAACAGGAGTGAAATTCAATATGGCACAAAAAGTCAAAAAATCAGTTTGGAAATAATGGAGGATCGGGGTGTTCTTCAGTTCAAATAACTTTAAAATGTAGTGGAATTTTAAGTCTTTGGCATGACCTTATTTATTCACTTCCATCTTTTAATTATTCTTTTCAGAATTTTTCCTTGGGAAATTGGTATTTTCCTTACACTTTTTCTACTTCCTCAAAAATTAAGTATTTCAAATGGCATAACATGAAGAAAGCAACTGGGGTTAAGAACAGACTATCTGGGGTTTGAATTTCAGAACATCACTGTTTAGCTGTAAAACCCAGAACTTCTTATCTTATTTATTTCTTCATCAAAATATTGGGATAATAAAAGTCCTATTTTATAAATCCTTGAAAGGGTTAAATGAGAAAATAAGTTTAAGTAACTTCAAGCATTATAAATGTCCTAATGTTTGCTAATGTTTCCAGCTTTCTATAAAATGTACTAAGAAACACTAAGTTCATTATCAATCTATTCATAACTGATTCTTATATTTTTGCCTATTTTCCTGTTGAAAGTTTCTCATTTCCGGTCCATATGAGCTTGTAATAATGACATGAAGTATATCATGTTTGTCTGAGATTTACTTTTTCAACAGGAAAGTCACTTTTGAAGACTTTACTAATTTGAATTACCAATTTGAATAGAGAGAAGTCATTCTTGAAATGAGTTTGGGCAGAGCGCTAAGATAAATGCATGTTTCTATCAAAAAAAGTAATATGTCAAATGCTGGTTTGGGGATTTGTTATAAAAACATTGTTAATCTGATGACAGTCTAACAATTGACTAGGCACTAAAGAGGCATGAATTAAATATAAATTGTCATCACCAAGCAGAATCTGGTATTGGAGAAAATAATTTTATGTATGAAAAGCTTTGCTATTCAATGCAGCATTTAATAGAATCCTAAATTATCCAGACCGGGCAATTGTACAATAGGATAGGTGGTATTTTCCAGTATAGTGTCAAAACAGAAACATTAAAATAGAATTTAGAAAAAACACTTATTTCAACCTAATTTGTGACTTTATCAATGAAAATTGTTTAAAAGAAACAATTCTCTATATAAGGTAATATACTTTGGATTCTCTTAAATCAATTTATTCACTTATTTAACAAACAGAATCTGGACTTTGCAGCTCAGCATAATGGATTTGAATTCTATATCACCACTGATTAGCTGTGTGATCATAGAAAAGTAAATTAGCATCTCCGTGTCCTAGTTTTCTACTCTATAAAGTAGGGATGAAAATACCAAATTTCTAGGATTATGGTAGGAATAAAATGACAAACCATATAAAACAGCCCTGACACAAAAGCACCCAGTAATGTTTAGTTCTCTTTTGTGCACTTCGTTGTTCAAACAACTTCTAATCTTATCCAGCACAAAAGAAAACAAGTAGGTTTATTTAAAAAGGCATTTTTATTCCTTTTTTTTTTCTAATTTCCTCTCCCCATGTAACTTGGAATTTTAGTTTATGGATGACTTCAATCTTACCAATACCTGTTTGAGTTAGATAGGGATTGTGAGCAGTTGAATTATGAACCCCAACAACACATGTTCTTAATCTTAGTCTGAGAGTGCATGTGAGTGTGAACTCTTAAAAAATGTTATTTTTAGTTAAGATGTGGCCCAATTGAATAAGGGTGGGTCTTAATCCAGATTACTGGAATTCTTGTAAAGAGACCCTGGAAGTTACAGAAGTCAGAAAGGTGAGGCCTTCATCATGTGTTGGAAGCAGAAATACAAGCCAAAGTACCCCCAAGATTGCCTGCAGACAACATGAGAATGTATAGACTCTGATGGAAAGGAAATATTTGCTGATATCTTGATTTTGGAGTTCTTTTAGCCTCAAAATGCTGAGCCAATAAATTTCCCTTGTTAAGCAAACCTATTGTGTGCTATCTGTTATAGTAGCTCTGGCAAACTAAGCAGGGCTACAGTAAAACTCACATGCATAGAACTATCTTTATTTCCCACAAATTTGGTCATGCTCTAGATCCAAACACATTCCCTGAGTTACTAACTGTGGATGACATGTATCTCTTATTGTAAAAAATGAAATCAAATGCAGACTTCTGAAATTTGAAGTCAATTGTCTTCTGAAATTTGATTAGATTTTATAAATGGAAAAGTGAGGCATGATCAAAATATCATGTTAAGGCATCGCAATAACTCTTTTGGAAATTAGTAGAACTATTATGCATACTCCTTTTCAATCCACGGTGATGGTACCTTGTGGCTGCCTAAGTTCCCAGGAATGTTATGCGAAGACTGTCTGTCAGGAAATCTGAGAAAGAGCTTTGGTATTTTAGTTTACTAATGCTGCCAGAATGCAATGTACCAGAAATGGGTTGGATTGTTTAAAGGGGATTTATTAAGTTACAAGTTTACAGTTCTAAGCCATAAAAATGTCCAAACTAGGGCATTCAGAGAGAGATATCTTGACTCAAGAAAGGCCGATGACATCCAGAACACCTCTTTTAGCTGGGAAGGCACGTGGTTGGCATCTGCTGGTTTCAAACAGCTTCCCCAGGGGCGTTTTCTTTCTGAATGCCCAAATATCTCTGTCTGTGTTGGGTCTGAGATTTTCCCAAAATGGTTCCCTCTTAAAGAACTTCAGTAAGGGTATTAAGAGTCACCTTGAATGGGTGGAGATATTTCTCCATGGAAACCATTTCATCAAAAGGTCCCACCCTAAACAGTAGGTCTGCTTCCCATAAGACTGGATTAGAAAGACGAACATGGCTTTTCTCGGGTATGTAACAGTTTCAAACCAGCACAGTTTGGTGATTTATAGAAACCTAGAACATGCTACTTAATCTTGCAGATACATAAACTTGATCTTGTTGGTGATTGTGAAATCAGACTGAGGGATCATGACTTACATTCGCTAACTCAGGAGAAATTGAAGTTCTCGAACAAAAAGACTGATATATTAAGTAAGTAGGCCACATTGCACTTTGAGAAGGATTATGGCAATATTCACTAAGAAACTTAACCATAATCATACATTTATCTATAGATACATAAGGAAATAACTTATGTACAATCATGTCCTTTCATAATTGTGTTTATGAATATTCATGTTTATCAAATATTTTTGTAATGGAAAAAATGAAAACTTCTAAATGCCCAAATATAAAATACAAAACAGTGCTTTTTGAACTATGAGCCATAATGCATAATAGGTCATGGAAACAATTCACTGGACTAAGATGAGCTGATTTTTATAAATTATCTCAGCCTATTAAGGTGAGAAGTGAAGTAAGGTACCTAAAGTCACATGGCTAGTCACGGGTCACTGAGTTTCCTAAATCAAAAATAATGTGTACTTTCACTAGAGTTAGATGCTTTCAGAAGCTGACCCATTCATGGTTTTGTGATGGAGCATGGTTCCTAAATAAGGAAAACGGGACCATATGTGTGAGAAGGTACATTTGGAGTGAATGAGGGGAGATTGATATTGTGGTGAGGAATGGGCAAGTTGTTATTCTTAATCTTTCTTGAAACTTTCTTTTTCTCTTTAGGTTGTCTTGACCATAGAAATTAATGACAAACCTAAGCTGGATAGTTTGGATTTTCCAGGTATTGGCTTGATTTTTTATTCAAATCATATCAATTCATATATTCAAATCATTTGCTTCAAACTCAGTATTTAGGAAAGTTATAATTCATGGGAAGGCCTATGTTGAGAGTTTTTAAAATTTGATACAAAAAAGCTGATCTTCAGTGACTTTTATAAACAGTATATGTATGTGTGTGTAAGTGTGTTGGGCATGTCTATAAGTAGTATGGTTTCGTTTATAATGTAATCTCCAGAGGTTCTTTTATATAAATAAAAATGCCTATTTTTGTTTATGAGTAGGTACCAAAAGCCCTTAAGTTACCCATCTCCTCAACATATAATCAAATAAAAAATTCACAACTGCCTTTCAACATTCAATAGAAAAACATGATGGAAATACTCTATTCGGACAAAATTGTAGATTTTTCCCAATTAAACCTGTTACTGCCTTTTTCTAGAATGTTCATTCCCAGGCCTACCATGGCTTGCTCCTTTATGCCATGAAAATTTGTGCTCAAATGTCACCTCCTCAGAGATGTCCTCCCTGACCATCCCATCTAAAATTGCCTATCATATTCAAACCTTTACCTGGCTCTATTTTTGGACAGCAAATAATTCCAGAAATGATACAATGTTTGCTTCATTATTTTTTAAAGCAGTATATTGGTATATATTATGTTTTACCTTAATTCTCCTCATCAACTTAAGCTCCATGATGGGAGGGCTATGTCTTATTTATTTGCTATATGAAATAGTAACTTGAATAAATTAAGAATATAATAACTACTACTTTAACATAATCAGAAAATCCACTAGGCTAAAAGATGCCTTGAGATCCTTACTTGCAGTTTCTCCTGGGAATTCAATGTCATCTTCATTGAGTTTCCAACTTGTGGCCTGCCCTATGGATTTCAGACTTGCCAACCTGCATGGTTGCATGAATTCATTGTAATGCCTAGAATAAATCTCATATATATATATACTGGTTTTGTTTCTCTGGAGAACAAAATACAGATAGTATAATTTATATGTAAATGTATAAAGGTCTGAATGTAATGAAATAATTGGTTACTTCTAGGAAGGGAACTGGGTTTGGAATAGGAGTGAAATAGCAAATGTTTTTGTTCTGTATAGTTTGTAATACTATATATTTTCATTGCATGTATATTCATGCATTCCTTATCTTATTAAAATTAAGTTTTATATGTTCTGATCAATTAATCTGGCAAGTTATATAAATGCACCATAAATTTTACTGAATTATTCATGGAATGAGTTTATCTCATCTATGTATCTCATCGTTAAGCCTTAATTTGAAATGCATGGTTTCTATTCATCAACCAAATGTATGTCTCCAAACTTAGTTGATATTCAGTCCTGGGCCAGGCAATTATCACCCAATGTTTTCTTCAGTCCTCTCCGGAGAATTTCATTCTCCCCCAGTCTCCATATTCACCACCTTGCTCCTCGCCCTCCATGGATGCCCCCAACCCTCAATAGAAAGGAAATAGAGGTTATCAAGCAGAAGAGTCTCACCTTGGGCTGCATGCTTTTCTGCACCCCACCATCCTGTCAGCCTTTCCTCCTGCACAAGAGGAATTTCTTCTCCTTACTAAATGAATCCTTATGCCAGTGCACTGGATCCCTCTGTTTCTCTCTCCAGTTATCATTTTTCTCTCTTAGGCTTTCTAAGCTCTCTTTTATATTTATTCTGCCTACAACCACTTTAGACAATGCATACATTTCTAGATATATGCACTCAGGTTATACAGGCTCTCACAGTCCCTGCCGTCTCAGAAAAGAAAAGTACCACCACTGCAACAAAACACGTCTGGCTCCACCTTTCCCTTTACCTAATAATTTCTACACTTTTCTTCTATCAACTTTTTGAAAGAGTAGCCTGCATTATTTTCCAGCTGTTTTCTAATGTGCATTTCGCTTTTCAAACCTGACTCAGTCTGGATTATGCTTTCCCCACTGCAGCATTGACACTGCCCTCTCCTAGGCAACTAGGCTGGCCCCCATTTTACTAATGAAGAAAGGGAGGCTCTGAAATATTCTCTAATTTGCACAGGGTCACACAGCTAGAGATAACCATGCCAGGTACCAAAACTAAATCTAACTCCAAAGCTTTTGCTCTTAAAATATCTTTTCAATGCATGATAAATCTTGTGCTTTAGTGAAGCTTCAGCAGAAAGCCATTTGTAGGGAGCAGTGGCGGTCATTATGAGACAAGGCTAAGGCAGAGCTGATAACTGGGAGACTGCTAAACCCTTGTGCATCCTTTTCCTGAAGGTGTACAAAGACCTGATTCTTTGAAAACAGGGAAATCAATGCCATCTGTGATATGTCTGGTTTAACTTTGTAAACTTTGAAAAAAAATGTGACAACTTTGGAATATATCACAGGGACCAGGGGAAAAGTTTAGCAATGAGGAATATTTTATCCAAAGTAAAAAAATGTTTAGACTTGAAGTTTTGCAGAATGATTCTAAAAAGAATATTGTTTTATGACACACTTTGGAAGATGATCATACCATTTCAAATGAAATAAGAGTGAAGATAGTGAAAAGATATTGTGAGAAATTATAAACTTCACAGAAAGCAAGAACTAATTTTAATAATAATAAGTAACACATTGGGTATTTATGATGTGGCAGGTGCTGTACTAGTACTTTAAATATTTTGTGTCATTTGACCACTGTTAGTAGATAATAACTTAACACTAACTTCTGTATTACAAAGCTCACATAGATTGTATATTTAGCAATCATTTCACACAAAAAATTAAGGGACAGTATGATAGTTCACGAAAAGTCATTAGTAAATCTTAAAACCAGCCTGGCATAAAATTTTGGCCCTGAAACATTGTGAAGATAGGGAGATTTCATTTATTAAAATGAGAATCAATGAAAAATTATGCATGTGGGATGTCAGATCTTCCATAGCTCATTCGAATTGAGGGTACTTTTATGAGAAATTTACAGCTACAAGGTGTACAAGTCATAGTAAAAATTGCGCTAGAAATCTCCATATTAGATGGTATGCACTTTACTTGTTTTGAGACTTACAGGAAAATGGTTTCATTAAAATTTTTTGTCTCTAATTAAGGCTATTAATCCTCTAGTATTTGGTGGTAGGCAATTTGGGGATGCGGTAGAATAGATGTGCTAGAGTATGATGTATAAAAGGTAAGAGGGCAAGCACCTGAATTTAAAAAGTCAGAAAGTTTGCAATCCTTGATAAAAAATGGACTATTTGGCTCCTTTGGGGAACAAAATAGAGATTGTATCTTGGGTTACCAAAAGGAAAATTGGTTCTTATCAGACAATTTATAACTTGCTGTGGAAGTGACCAAGTAATTACATTAGGGTGCAGAAGTAGATGTAATTTGACAGGTGTTCAGATGGGACTTTTGACAGTTTATCATAGAAAACGTTAATGAGAAAAATGCTAGACTTCAGCTTACGTGCCAGCCTAGCTAAAAAACTGATTTTAGCCCAAAATATATAGGTTAGCAGTAAATTGTAGCAAATCTTCATGGAGAGGTGACAGAATCTTCCAAGACTGATTGCCAAAACCATTTTCTTTTACATGGGCAGGCACTGGGGACCGAACCCCGGTCTCTGACATGGAAGGCAAGAATTCTGCCTGCTGAGCCACCATGACCCGCCTCAAAACCATTACTTTTTAACACTGTATAAGATGTGGTTTCTGAATTAGTTGATAATATTAAGGATTCAATTTTATTTTTTGGAGGAGAAGTTATTGGATAGAACAGTTCAGTTGCTCTGGTTATTTTTTTAAGCTATGTCTCTTTGGCCTAATTTTATGAACTCACATCTTACAGGTTTGGCTGAGGAGGAATTTCAAGTTCACACATGGAAAATAAATACCACTCTACGACTGCTGGTAATTGTATATGAATTTCTAATCTATACTTATTGGTTAATAAATATTTGTTGAATGTCTACTATGTGCTGGAACTTCACTATGTTATAGAAATAGATGAAAATCTTTTCATTCTCCTCAACGTGTGAATGACTTTTGTGTCCTGGGAAAGTTATAATAATTTTTGATACGTGCCATGGTTAGGTGAATAAGTAAAATTTATCAGAAAAAAAGTAGTGAAGGTTGTCTAAGCAGAAGGCATTGCATATGTAAAGGTATAGAGTTAGGAGAGAGAGAATAGCTAGTTCAGAGTACTTTAACATATACTTTCAGATCTAGAATATGGGGTGGGCCACGGTGGCTCAGCAGGCAGAGTTTTTGCCAGAGACCCACGTTCAATTCCCAGTGCCTGCCTGCCCATGCAAAAAACAAAAACAAAAACAAACAAACAACATAAAAACTAGAGTATGTAGTAGATTGAAAAAAAGAATAGGCAAGATAGCTCTCTTGGAATGGAATTCTATAAGCTTGTTTCTTATTTATGGATGGTCTTGCTGCTCAGAATTTCTTCCCCTGCTTTGTTTCTGCCAACACATCATTATTCTTCTTCTTGAGCCTAATCTGCATGTTTCTGGAAAGCTTATATTTAGTCGAAAAAATAATAAGTTGTTGTACTTAAGCTACCTATTCTAGCTGATGTATTGTTGTTGCACGTCCCATAAATTGTATGCTACAACTGCTTTTGTTTGAAACATGGGACACAGTCACCACGCAGCTATGGTATACGAAGTTGAAACCCCTTGCATACCATAGTACCAAAGCAAATATGCCAAGCTAGCATTTGCACTCCTGAGGGAGTATTCTACTGCTAAAGCACAATTAGAATAATTGACCATGGCATTGTTTGAAGGGTAGGATAAAAGTAGGCTTAGGGAGAGGAAATCCTGCTTTCTATCTTTTCTCCAGGAAAAGAGAGGGCTACTAGATGTTTGTCACCTTTTTCTAGGAGCTAGTTCTCCATTTGAGAAGTGTATTTGTGTCCTGGTGTGCATGCATGTAAATTTAAAGATGTTTGTTGTGCCTGTAACTGCCATCAGCCTTTATCCTTGACATCTGTGATTACGGTTAAATAAACAGCAACTGTTCACTGACCACCTATCCCCTGCCCAGCATGACATTCAGTGAATGAAAACGAAAAGTAAGGAAGGGTTTCTGATCTCAAGGTGTACATACACTGGATAGGCACGGCTAACCTGTCCAAGGAAAATTAGAGGACAGCACATTTCTAATGTTCCTTTTTATTGAAAGTATAGTAAAATATCTGATCAAAATCTTATCTAGTTTGCTTGCTCTAAGATTCCCAAAAACATATCTCAATCGACTGTTCAGTTGTTTCATACAGGATCTGTCTTGCCTGAAATAATTCTTTACATGGCGATTCTATTATCATTGGGAAATTATTCCTCTTCACCAGTATTTTCCTTTACAGAGGGAGTGAGGGAGAGAACATTATACAAGTCTGTTCCCTCAGCCACCTTATTTCATGCTTAGGTTCTGAATCCCAATCTTCCCCATCCCCCTCTGATAAAGAACTGTGACAAAGCTCATCTGGTAGCAAAGTTAATTGGGTTTTCTTAGTCTATTATAATGTCTCCTCTCTTCAGGGATCCCTCAAGTTCCTGTCAATAGCCACTTAGGGCAGCGAGATGTCTTCAGAGGTTTCCTTCCTCAGGGGAGATAATGTGTCTGTGATTGAAAGGTGGTGTTTACACAATAGGGGGCAGTGAGAAAAATATAAAGCAGGTAAAGTGTGTCTTAGTCTTTTTCACCTCCTCTTTCTGAAGTCTCATTCCTCCGTTTGGCTTCCCCAGCATGTGTTCAAGCATGTGCTCAGGCCCTCTCAGCTGAGAGCCTCTCACCAAGAGGCCCATCCAGCTCTAACTGCTGTGGGGGCAGCCTTAGTTCTTGACCTTTCCTTGTTCTTTTCTCCCTATCAAAGCTCATCTAACCGACAGCCCGTTCCCTTTAGGTTGGCTTTCTGCTAGGAATAGAAAAATAAGCTACTGTTAAAGTAGCAGTCAATTTTAATGAGAATCCTTCACTCTTTACCCACCCAGTGTAAACATCACATGTCAACAGGGGCTTTAGGGGTACAATAACTTAACCTAAAATGTGAGAAGAATTTCAACCATAATATGTGGTAACTGGGTACCTTTCAGCATCCATCAAACACTTGGGGCACCTTCCCTATGTTACAGTGAAAATTTACCTTTACTTTTCTCAGAGTTGAATATTTAAGACTCAAGTACATTTGATACTATTTGAAGAAGATGTTAAAAGTGAAGAACTCCCAGCCAATCACCTCACCTACCTTCTATTCCTCTTCCTATTCCAGTGCCCAAGTAGAAATTCGGATATAGATTTGATTTAACTTTTCATCTTAGTAAAAGTTTCAAAAAACACATTACACTTTTAAAATTTGTATTTTTGTGTGTTCTAAAGATAAAAAAAATAAAGGTGCATGTGTGTTTCTGTGTGCATGGTTATGTTTACTAGGACTTGTCTTCATTTTCTACCACTGCATTATACCTGTATCACAAATGTAGTGGCTTAAAACAACACCCATTTATTACCTCACATTCCTGTAGGTTGGAAGCTGGGCAGAGCTCAATGGTTTTTTTATTGCTTAGAGTCCTATGAGGCTGCAATTAAGATGTTGGCCTGGGCTGAGCTCTCATATGAAACTCAGGATACTCTTTCCAGCTCACTCAGGTTGTTATAAGAACATGGTTCCTTGTTGTTGTAGACTGAGGTCCCTGTTTCTCTGTCGCCTGTTGACTGAGGGCTGTTCTTGGATCTTAGAAGCCACCTGCCATTCCTTGCCATGTGGCCTTCTCTAAACATTGCCATTTGCTCCTTCAAGGCCAGGTGGAGAATGTCTGTTGCTTTGAAGCTATCTGACTTCTACTTCCTTTATCTCTAGACCCTGTCTAAAAGGGACCATCTGATTAAGTCAGGTCCCCTCCCCCTCCCCCCAGAGACATTATTCTACAGGGTGCACATACCAGGTGGCTGAAATCTTAGAGGCCTTCCGAGGATTCTTCTCACCACGGGGATTTTCTTGGTTTTCTTCTAAATAGTCTGTGAGGGAGTAGAAACATGGAAGGAGGAAATACACGCATACTCACAAGAAGAAAAGAAAGTAGGGACCCTCCCTGGGACCTAGCTGCTCTCTGTGCTAAAACCGCCACCTCAAATACATGTAGCACTCTTCCTTTCTCTGGAGATAGCACTTTGCATTGGAGCTTGCTGCAATGATGAAAATGTTGTATATCTCTTCTGTCAATACAATAACCATTAGGCACATGAGGCTACTGAGCATTCGAAGTGTGGCTAATGAACTGAGGAAGAGAATTTTTAATATTATATACTTTAAAATAATTTAAATTTTAAATTTAAATAGCAAACCAAAGGACTTTATCAAGAAAGTAAAAATATATAGAATGAGAGAAAATATTTGGAAATCATATATTTGATAAGGATTTAATATCCAGAATATATAAAGAACTGCTACAACTAAATAAGAAAAAACGAACAACCCTTACAAAATAAGCAAAGGATTTGTGTACCTTCCTTTCTCCAAGGAAGATGCACAGATGGCCAACGAGCACATGGAAATATGGTCAACATCATTTGCCATCAGAGAAATGTAAATTGAGAACACAATGAGATAACATTTCATACCTACTAGAATGGATACCATTTAAAAAATGGAAGATAACAAGTACTGGAGAAGAGGTGGGAAAATAGGATTACTCATTTTTGTCAGTGGGAATGTAAATAGTGCAGCCACTGGGGAAAACAGTTTGGCATGCAAGAAGCTTTGCACAAAGAAACTCAGGAAAATAATACGCTCTCAGCCAATGCCTCTTGTTGTACTTGTTATCATCATCATTGCTACTCTTACCATTTTCTCCCTTTGCAATTGGTTTCTAGCAATTGAACTTAATTCCATTTTGTACTGAATTTTAATTCAATTATTTTCTTCTAAATATGTTCTATTTCAATTAGTGAAAATACCCATCCAAAGATTCTATCCATTTATAATTGTAAATCTAAAGCTATTTTTGATCAACCGAAATGTCTTCCCTATAATTAGAAGTATTACCACCTTTATAGAAACAGTGATCATTAAAAAGATTGCTTTTGTGTAATATTTTTATTACACATCTTTCAAGTAATAAGTAAGGTTTTACTGGCACACGGAGAATAGTTGGAATAATAGGAGGATTAAAAAATGGAAACAGCACTAGGCATCTAGTGACTACCGAATTGGACAGTATCTCCTGGTAACGACACATAATTGCCAACCTCCCTCCACCTCTTACGGTATAGAATCATCTCCCTGAGGTATCCTGAAATATTGTATTTGGTATCTAATCCTGCCTTTATTCTGACTATTCCTGGAATAGCAGTTTAAATCTATCTTTATATCTGCCTTTGGTTTCCTGCCAAATCTTTACATCTGCCTTTGGTTTCCTGCCAAATTTTTATTTCTAGCTATTGAATCACTTCCTATATAAATTCATAATTATAAGATCATTCTAACAACGTCTTGTCCAATCTTCTAATTGCAGTGAAAATCCGTTCTTCTTCCTACTTTTGTCACACACATGCACAACAAACCAGTAATTTTTACCATTCGTGAGCATTGACTTTCTATTAACGTTGACAAGGCACTGAATTAGGTGCTTCATATATAGTCTCATTTAATCTTCACAACAACCCACATGTTATATTATTATTATGCCCATTTCACAGATGAGAACCATAGTCTTGGAGAAGTTAAGTAATTTCCTAAAGTCTCACAACTATCAAATGCTGAAATAGAAATCAATCTCAAGTTCTTTTTCTATAAATATCCTTGCTTTTAGACTCTAAACTACATTATCACTTCTAAAAAATGTTCTTGCAAAATGTGATCAGATCTGTTTCTATTATTGTTATTAGTAACAGTAAACTGATAACTGTGAGAGAAATGCATTCTATTTATGAGCAGCTTTAAGAGAGTGTTGGTCCATCAGTAGTCTTTCGGTGGTTCCTCAGGCAACAAATGGTTAAGTTGCCCACTTCCCGGGTTTTTCCCTTTAGCTAAAATATTTCTTCCCAAAATTTCTACTCTCAGTTCTTAATTTAGCCCCCTCAGCTGCTCTATACAAATAGATGTCCTTTTCTTACTATACGGTAAGTTTGATTACTGGCTCTGCAATTTGTCAGTTGTGTGACCTTCCATTTCTGTGTGCCCATATTTTATCTATGAAAATGGATAAAAATAAGTGTTTCCCTCCCCTGGGTTTTCTCCTTTACATTGGATCCAGGTTTTATGTGCTGCTTGCTACATTGTGAATGCTAAAAATGAACATTTTCCATGAGCATTTATTAATTCTCTGCTAACTCTAAGACATACACCTTTGTGCAATGTTTGAAGCTGAACCAGAGGAACCAGCTTGTCTGTGACAGAGAAACAAGAATGAGATCCTGACACAATACAGCAGACACCAACTAGTGGGGAAAGTCTGATTGTGCAAACTCAGCACCTTAAGAGCACAGAGTCAAAGTGAACATACATTGCACGCCCACTTCATAATTACTCAGCCAGCTCTAAATCAATTAAAAAGCTTGTTTTAAATGTTGCTAAATCTTAATTGTTCAGGATTAAAATTCGCAACTTCAGACAATTTTGAGCAGAATTGGCTACATCATTTGCAGGGCCCTCACATAAATGAAAATGTGAGGCCACTGGTTCAAAAACAGGAAAAAATTGATATTGAAGGTATTGAAATACACAGATTTTTCTTTTTCCCTCGCATTTTCTCTCTTGCCCTGTTAGGGTGCAGTATATTTGCTCTTTTGGATGTTTTTCTAAGTATATACAAATTGAAATATTTTATATCAGCATGACTTTTACTGTTTACATTTATATTGTTTAGTGCTGGTTTTAAATGCAAAAGGGAGAGCATTTAACTTGAATTCAGAAGCAATGAAATTTCACAATTCGTATTTAGAAGTTCACACATACATGTGTATTTTGTTCTTATCAGAATAATGGAAGTGTAGCACACAACTAATTCCATAGTTTTTATATCACTTCTTGACCAACACTCCACCATCAGCTTATTGATGAGTAAGGAAGGATTGAAAGAAAAAGGATGCATGAATTGTCCTATCTTTCCTTTTTCTTCTGTGTTATTTTCAGGATAAGTGGTTGATACAGGGAAATATCATGAGTAAGAGAAGTTATGATAGGGTTCTTTGGTTGTTTGTGAATGTCTTACAAAGCCGTTTGGCTCCTTTGTGTATCTGAAGCAGGATCTGGTTCATATGGAACGCATTGCCTTTCCAGTTTGCTAGGTTGTACAGGTAACATACTTACCTCGTACTTGCCTTGAGTGTCCCTGAATTCCCTGTATTGTGTATCCACAGGAATTATCTTGTCTTGGGGCATCTTGAACACTATTTGTAAATAGAGAAAGAGGAACAGTGGAACGACATCTTGCACATATCTTTTCTCCTCCATCATTCCATCTGACAACTTACAAGATAAATGCTCAAAGAGAAAAGTATTAAGGATTTCAAGTTGGCAACAGCAGAGCATTAAATAAAATGGGCCATTTCTGAACATGAGTCCAATCTGACTGTGCAGTTTGCACTCTCATGAAGCCAGCTGTCATTGTAAGAGGTAGAAATAATGCTTTTGTAACTTTGTATTTTGGAATAATTCCAAATGTATAGAAAAGCTTCAAGAATAACATAAATAACATCCAGCTCTTCTTTACCCAGATTCACCATTAACATTTTCTTCTTTTGCTTTATATTTCTTTCTCTCCCTCTCTGTCTCTCTCAGCATGTATATTTTCTAAACCATTTGTGAGTAAATAAGTAAATGATAGATCATGCCATTTTACCCTAAATAATACAAAATGTATTTCTTAAGGAAAAAAATGTTCTTTATTATAAGCATAGTACAGCTACTAAAATCTGAAAATTTCATACTGGCTGTTATGGATTGAATTCCAAGTCCAAATCCCCATTTCTGTAAATGTGAATTTATTTGCAAATAAGATCTTTAAAGATGTTATTAGGGTGGGCCATGGTGGCTCAGCAGGTAAGAACACTTTCCTGCTGTGCCCGAGTACCCGGGTTCGATTCCTGGTGCCTGCCCATGTAAAAAAAAAAAAAAAAAAGATGTTATTAGTAGAGATGAGGTCAAACTGAATTAAGGTGGACCCCTAATCCAATATGACTGGTGTCTTATAAGTGGAGACATTTGGACACACTAACAAGAAAGAGAGAGAGAGAGTTACCTCATATGACAAAGGCAGAGATTGATGCTGTCACAAGTGAAGGAATGCTATAGACTGCAGGCTACTCACCAGAAGTCAGGGCTGGGGCAAGAAACAGATCGTCCCCTTTAAGAAGAAGCATTATCTTGCCAAAATTTTGATCTCAGACTTCTAGCTTACAGAACCAGGGGACAATAAATTGCTGTTGTTTAAGTCAGCTGGTCTATGGTATCTTATTATAGCAGCCTGGTCTGTGGTATAGTATTATAGCAGCCCTGGAAAACTATGACACAGATACATTTTGTGTTTCTTGCCCCTAGTATATAATCAATTTTGTTCATTGTTTTAATAATGGAATTTTTAAAATTTCTTTTCAAGTCTATGACCAGGTCCAGAATAGTGCATTGTGTTTAACTGTCTTCTTTGACAATTAAATTGATCTTCTTTGCAAAGATCTCTTTGATCTCCTTCAGTTTGGAACAGTTCTTCAATCTTTGTCATGACCATGACATTTTTGAAGAGGACAGCCCAATTCTTTGCTAGAATATTCCTCAATTAAATTACCTGATGTTTCTTCAAAATTAAGTTCAGATTCTGCTTTTCAGACAGGCATATTATGAAAGTGATGTATTCTTCTCAAGGCAGATTATCAGAGGGCGCATGATGTCTTCTTGTCCCATTATAATGTTAACTTTTGATATCTTGATTAGCATGTATCTGCCAGGACTTTTTCACTGAATATTTACCATATTTCACTTGGAATTAATAAGAAATACACAGGGAGATTCAGCCACACAAAATTATCATATTCAGCTCACAAAAATATCATATTCTTCAAGTACTTTCACATACTAGTTTTAATATCCATTTGTGATTCTTGTCCGATTCAATTATTACTATGATGGTTATAAAATGGTATCCTCACTTAGCCGTGCAATCATCTTCACTCTTAATTTTAGAAAATTTTCATTGCTCCAAAAGAAAAAATAACAATAGAAACTCACACACACAAAAAAGGAAAACTCAAAATACCCCATATCCCTTATCTCATACAATTATTTACCCTTAGTATTGGTGTGGTACTTTTTACCACTTTTAAAGTGATGCTGTTAAATATAGTCCATAGAATGGAATAGATGATTTTAACCATATACCACTCTATTATTAACTGTTTGCACAGGTGTTTGCATTTGTAATTGTTCACGCATGATTTTATTTATATTTGCAGCTAATTGGTGAGATACATGACTTTAAAAACAATACCTTTCAATCAAATTCACTTTCAATAAGGCACTATTGAATTTGCATTTTCTAGGTGGTTCATTTAGTGAAATGACACAATACTGTGCTTTTGTGTCTGGCCTATTTCACTCAGCATTATGTCCTCAAGTTTCGTCCATGTAGCTGCATGGTTTGGGGCATCATTCTTTCTTATGGCTGAATAATAGACCATCATTTGTATACACCACATTTTGTTTATCCATTCGTCTGTTAAGGGACACTTGGGTTGTTTCCATCTTTTGGCAATTGTGAATAATGCCACTATGAACATCGCTGTGATAATATCTGTTCATGACGCTACTTTCATATCTTCTGTGTATATTCCAGGTAGTAGAATTGCCAGATCAAGGGGCAACTTGATGTTTAGTTTCCTGAGGAACTGCCAAACTACCTTCAATAGTGGCTGTATTATTTTATATTCCCACCAGCAGTAAATAAATGTTCCAATATCTCCACATCCTCTCCAACATTTTTAGCTTTCTGTTTGTTTCATAGCAGCCATTCTCATGGGTGGGAGATGACATCTCATTGTGGCTTTGATTTGCATTTCCCTAATACTTAATGAAGATGAATATTTTTTCATGTGCTTTTTAGTCATTTGTATTTCCTCATTGGTAAAATGTCTATTCATATCTTTTGCCCATTTTATAATTGGGTTGTTTGTGTTTTTGTTGCTGAGTTGTAGGATTTCTTTATATATACTAGATACCAAACCCTTATCAGATATATATTTTCAAAGTATTCTCTCCCATTCAGTTGGCTGCCTCTTTACCTTTTTAATAAAGTCTTTTGAAGCGCAGAAGTGTTCAGTCTTGAGGCGTTCCCATTTATCGGCTTTTTTCTTACGTTGCATGTGCTTTGAGCATAAGGTCTAAGAAGCTACCTCCTATCACTAGGTCTTGAAGAGGTTTCCCTATATTATCTTTTAGAGTTTTATAGTACTGGCTCTTACATTTAGGTTTTTGATCAACTTTGAGGTGATTTTTGTATAGGGTATGAGATATATTTCTCTCATTCCCTTGGATATGGATATATACTTCTCCCAGCCCCATTTATTGAAGAAGACTATTCTGTCCCAGTTCAGTGGATTTGGAATCCTTGTCAAAAATCAATTGACCATAGATCTGAAGGTCTATTTCCAAACTCTCAAATTGATTCCATTGGTCAATATGTCTGTCTTTGTGCCAAAAACATGCTGCTTTGACTACTGTGGCTTTATAAGCTTTAAAGTTGGAAAGTCTAAGTCCTCTCAGTTCATCCTTCCTTTTTAGGATGTTTTGGCTATTTGAGGCCACTTTCTCTTCCAAATAAGATTGATAACCAGCTTTGCCAAGTCTACAGAATAGGTTGCTGGAAGTTTGATTGGTATCACATTGAACCTGTAGATCAATTTGAGTAGAATTGACATATTACCAACATTTAGCCTTCCTATCCATGAAAACAGAATGTCTTTCCACCTCTGTATCTCTCCTTTGATTTCTTTTAGCAGTGTTTTGTAATTTTCAGTGTACAAGTCTTACATTCTTGGCTAAATTTATTCCTAGATACTCGATTCTTCTAGTTGCTGTATGAATGGAATTTTTTCCTTAATTGCCTCTTCAGTTAGGTCATTACTAGTATATAGAAACACTACTGATTTTTGCATGTTTATCTTGTATCACACCACTTTGCTGAATTTGTTTAACTCAAGTAGCTTTGCTATATATTTCTTGGAATTTTCCAAATATAGGGTCATATCATCTGAAAATAATGAGAATTTTACTCTTTCCTTTCTTATTTGGATGCCTTTTATTTCTTTTTCTTTCCTAATTGCTTTAGCTAGAACTTCTAGCACAATGTTGACTAACAGTGGTGATGGTGGGTATCTTTGTCTCATTCCCAATCTTAAAGGCAAAGGCTTTCAGTCACTCACCATTCAGTACAATGCTGCCTGTTGGTTTTTCACATATGCCCTCTATCATACTGAGGAAACTTCCTTTGATTCCTACCCTTTGAAGTATTTTATCGGAAAAGGATGTTGAATCTTGTTGAATGTTTCTTCAGCATCAATCGAGATTATCATGTGATTTTTCCCATTTGATTTGTTAATGTGTAGTGTTACATTAATTGATTTTCTTATGGCTGAACCACCCTTGAATAAACCCCACTTGGTTGTGGTGCATAGTTCTTTTAATGTCCCATTAGATTCTGTTTGCAAGTATGTTGTTGAGAATTTTTGCATCTACATTCATTAGGGAGATTGGCCTATAGTTTCCTTTTCTTGTGGCATCCTTATCAGATTTTGGTTTTAGAGTGACATTCGCGTCATAGAATGAGTTAGGCAGTGTTCTTTTTTCTTCAAATTTTTTGGAAGAGTTTGAGCAGGATGATATTTTGGTAAAATTCCCCTGTGAAGCCATCTGGCCCTGAGCTGTTCTTTGTCTGAAAGTTTATGGTGATTGATTGAGTCTTTTTACTTGTGACTGTTTCTTGAGGTCCTCTATTTTTTTTCTGTAGTCAATGCAGGTGGGCTGTTTGTTTCTAAGCAATTGTTCATTTCAGCCAAATTGTCTAGTGTGTTGGCATACAGTTGTTGATTGAATCATTTTATAATTTTAAAAATTTCTTCAAGGTCCATTTAATGATCCCGCCCTTTCATTTCTGATTTTATTTGTATCTTCTCCCTTTTGGTTTTGTCAGTCTAGCTAGGGGGTTGTCAATCTTGTTGACTTTCTCAGAGAACCAACTTTTGGTTTTATTGACTCTATTGTTTTTGTTCTCCAATTCATTTATTTCTGCTTTGATCTTTGTTGTTTCTTTTCTTCTGCTTGCTTTAGGATTAGTTTGCTGTTTTTTCTTTTGCTTCTTCAGTTCAGTTATGTCTTGTTTTTAGCTCTTTCTTCCCTTTTTTTTTGTATGCTGTATGGCGAGGTCACATTTTATTATTTTTCCGTGTGAATATTCTGTTATTGCAGCACCATTTGTTGAATTTTTGTTTGTTTTGCTTATCTGTTTGTTTTTTGGGAAGTTCATGGACCAGGAATCAAACCCTGGTCTCCCGCATGGCAGGTGCGTATTTTATCTCTGAACTGCCCTTGCACCCCCTTCTTGGATTTTGATCATCCTGATTTTGAAAGTTGATTTTTCTCACTCACCTAAGATTTCATTTTCTTGGGTTTGTGTTGAAGATTTCCTTTGGCATTTGGTTTGTTGGTAATTCCCAGCCAGATCAAGTTCAAGGCCCTCTATGGGAGATGCAAGTCTATTTGGAAATATGTTGAAGAGCAGGCAGATAAGCACTTTGCCATAGTGCACTTTCCCCATTTTCCCAGAAGATGGTGCTTTGGGGCCACCTCTTTCCCTTAAACCCACTTCTTCCCAACTGCAGCAGTGTCCAGACCATGTGAAAGCCTGATCAATGCAGCAAGTCTCTATGTGTGCTGAAAGCTGCCAGCCCCAGGGGTGAGGATTGGGCACTTAGCAACTTAGCAGAGAATACACTTGTGGACATAATAGGTCTCAGGATTCCCAGGCTCTCGTATGGACTGACCTCAGGCTGTGGGACTGAGAGACTCCTCTTGTCCAGCCCACAGCTAGCCCAGGGGTGCCCTGTTTTTTGTTGACCTGTCAAGTCCAGGACAGCATGAACCCATGG